>JZKD02S1910365.1:60438-74117 GCA_000966675.3 Picea glauca
TACATTTATTATATCTAACTACCATAGTGGGCCTTATTAATAATATAGTGGACCTAGTCCACCTTACATTGAATGACCTCCACTATTATCACTATGGGCCCTCTAGGCCCCCCCACTACCTCTCTTGCTACCTTACATGTATCTTCCTTCGAAATGTGTATTAGCTTGTTGTACCTACCAATACATACTAATTCGTAGGCACCAATCTTGCATTGCATAGGCATTAGTTTCCATTGATTGTCTCATAACCTTGTGAATGTAAAGGAAATACTTTACATATAATTGCATTAAACTGATACCCAGTAAATTATCAGATCAAAAAAAGAAAATCCTTCACTATCAATGCACGCATTTTCAGTGCTAGTTTCAGTAGATATCTAGTCACATTGCCAAAACATTCACTTAGGCATAGGATGAGAGAAAAAATGCGTCTTCTAACTTTACAAGGTTTTCGGGTCCTTTACCTCAATGTCACCAAGGCTTTCAACTTGCAGATGCAGGTTTTGTTCTATATTCACTTCACTTTCTAGAACACCACTATGCTACATTAAAATATGTATATATGTGTGTGTCGGGTGGACGCATAAATGAAACAAATCCGGAGCAGTTTACAAGCTCCTCAAAAACAACTACAACAGTTTCAGAGGAAATATAGTATTGAAATTATTCATGTGAAGTGTATATCCTTGCTCACTGCTATTGTTGCTTCCGATTGTGCATGATCAGGTATGTTCTCTCTGAAATTACTGGTGCCTTCGGCCTTTGAATAATATCATAATATTTTGTAATGACAAACATCTTTGTTGATATGGTGCCTTCTGGCCTTTGACTAATATCTTAATATGTTGTAATGACAAACAACTTTGTTGCCATGCTATATTATGAAAGAACATTCATAGAACAAATCTATAAAATGCCTGACATACCTCTAGTCTGTGAATAGGAGAGCTTCTCGTGTTTTGGAGCCATAGAGAAAGTTCATGCTCGTCTTCATTTTTATTCACTTTCCTCAATTTATTCCTTGTGAAATTCACATCCACGGAGGAACACGATAACATGCATTTGAAATCCTCATGTTTACCATGAGCACCATGCTTTCTTCTAGAATCGAAGGAATAGGATCCAGCAGCCTGTCAGTCCTGTTGAAATTGAATATCCTCCACAGGCAGGGGTAGAGGAAGTTTTTGGGGACCAGAAGAAGCATCGAAGGCCATGGAAGAGTCGTCCTCATTGATTGTAATGCTCGATGACTAATAATCGTAAGTTGGGTTTCTTTCAATATTCTCTGTATCGTGGGAATTTTTCTTCTATTGCTTCTCCATATCAAATTGGTTGGTCACAATTTTATTTCTCCAGCTATCTAGAGACTGATTGAAATACATTTTCCACCCAGACTTAGAGATCTCACTGCCCATACTCCCTGCATCCTCCCTTTGCAAATACTGGCATGAAGCAGTAGAAATAGCAGTCAGCTCTGCAAATGTAGGGGAGAGACAACACAGAGGATATTGATGTAAATTGCATGATACATACATGCGGAGACCGCCACATTGCCACTCAACAAATGGCCATGGCATTGCCACTCAAACAATAGCCACGACAACCATGACATAGTATAAATATCACATTGAAAAACAAACATTTATTGTTTACAAGTAATGCTATACTTTATTTCCAACATTACTCAGTTGGGGAAAAATTACTAGGCAAACCTATGCTTTAAACTAAGATTGAGGTGCAAAATTTGGGTGGCTCTGCAATAACAGGGTCATTTGAACCACCAATCAAACATTAGAAAAATGATTTAAACTAATAATTGTCGAAAATGTTTTTGTTAAAACTTTGGTTAAACTGCTAATATTTAAATAAGTCAAAGGAAACTAATACTTAGTCAACGCATATCGATTGCTATATACCTATTCCTTCAGCAGTTATAATAAGAGATTTTCAGCAAGCAAATGAAGTAGTTTAACCTAGTCTATAGTCAAGCTTTGGGATCCTAGGTCAATATGGTAGCTGGAAAATTAAATTTATGAGCTACATGTTGGAAATGCACTAAACTTAAAATAGAAACTTAAATAAGATTTCCAACAAGATAAAAAAAGTGATTTTAATCTAGCTTAAGATCAATAAATTAAAATACTACACTAAAATGATTACTAGGAATAGAGAAATTTATGAAAAAAGTAATAAATAGAAACTACTGATTACTNACGGGGTCTAGACGACCTCCAGTTTCGACTGGAAATACTGGACAGTAAGGCCTCCGCACTCCTACAAATTCTCTCCACCTTCCAGGGTGTCTTCCACTCTTCACCAAACGCAGCTGGAGCAGAAGCGGATGCACATGCAGGCGACTCAGGAGATGGGGGCCTTCCCACAGGAGAAGGTGACTTGGGTCTAGCCATGCACGTGGTCATGGACGAGGAATACACTCTCGTCAAAGAAGAAGCACCCAAGGACTATGTCGTAGCAGGAACGGGCATGCATGAGACCATGGAAATGGGAGGTATGCGGCCCGACACCGGAAAGGAAGAAGGTGACAGGGACGTTGCCATGCACGAGTAGATGGAATGGGGGGGGCAGTTTTTGAAGAGGAGCTCGAGGACCCAGCGACCTTTTCCACCTTTTTGTCTGAATGGCCAGGTTATAAGCCAATTGTATGACCAACACAGGTGTCCCCATATCACAGTTTTCCTTTTGTTGCCTCATGGAGGCCAGTACTAGGTTCAGTTTGTTGCTTCTGGGTTTTAGTTTATGCTGTCTATTTTTCGGTGTATCTTTAATACTGATAGATATTTTGACTAGTCTAATACCAAATAGCTAAATTGGTTTCCCCTCAGGGCAGTTCAGTTTTTACAGCATGGAACTATGGAAAATTTTGTAACTCTGGTTTTTTGAAGGTTTTTTATATGAATTCTTACTTATAAAAAAAAGAAGATAAAAACAATTGGAGATTTCTCCACCAATAATCAACCATGGAGTAGCACTTGTATTAAGATGAATATACATAATATGTCATTGAAGCAACCTCCACCAATGATACAAACATGACCAATCAATCTAATAAGTTGAAATGAGCATAAGAGAATGATAAATTATATTTCCAGTTCATCCTGTAACAATGCCACCTTCCCCCTTGGTTGGAAAAGGGTCAGGTCAATCATGAGGGTAACACCCAAATAACATGTGCAATATGAAAATGCCCCTAACATAGGAACTCCATGGGTTTCATCATAGAAGGTTTCATGAAATGGTCCCCGAACACCCCATACAATATCCGATGTAACAATAGGCTTCAACATGGGGACATGTACTCTTCTTGGGAGTACATGAGAACCTCATAAATATCTAGTAGTTGATGAAACTCAACACGAAAGAGAAAAGATTAAGTGACAAGGTGAGAATATCACCTTGACACCTCATGATGCCAATACAATATCCATGATCACCCTAAATGAAATGCTCATATAATAATTAATCAAATGCAAATATATTCTAATATCTCATTTTTTGTTATATATTCTACATGAAACAAACAAATGAACCATCTATTCTAAATGAAATCAGGGCTCAAAACAATTCATGAGCCAAATCTCATGAAATGAAAGGCTCAAAAGGAATGCAAGAGTTAATATCATTAAAAATACTAGCATGAAATGCAACTACAATCCTACTCTACTTACTCTCCATAGCTCGTTCATCTTATAATCTACCTATATGACACTTTGCATTTGCAAAATAAAATTTGAGAACTTTCCCATTTACAAAAAAAAATAGCTTTTCTCCATCAAGATGAATGAGATAGAAGGAGTTCGAACCAGCAATATCTTCAATCTTGTAAGGGCCCAAACATAAAATGTTAAATTCCCCTTGTTTTCCAAGATTCTCATCTCACTTGTTACACATGAGAACCAAATATCCCTTTTTCAACTCCATTGGATGAGCTTTCTTATCAAATGTTCCCTTCACACTTTCCTAGCTCTGTACAAGGTGATGAAAATCCCTCCTCTTCTCATCAATTTATATTAACCGGTTCATTATCATGTATTACCTCCTCATTTGAAGTTAAATTTTACAATAATTTATATATTGGGATCTTCAAATGAATGGGCAATGTGACCTCCATCCCATATACCAATACCAATGGGCTCTTTCCTATAGCTTGTTTACTTGTAATCCTATTATCCCATAAAGAAATTCAACTTGCTAACCCAACTTCATTTGTTCTCTCCCATAATATTCTTAATGATTATCATGATATTCTTATTGATTGATTCTCCCAAATCATTACCTTGTGGGTAGTATTTAGAAGCACGGGATAGGACAATTTCAAATTTGAAACAAAAGTTGGATAACTTTTCATAACTAAAATATTTGGCATTGTTAGTACTAATTATGGATGGCACACTGAATATAGTGATAATATTCTCCTAGAGAAAGTCCATTACTACTCTATCAGTGGTCCTCTTAGTGGGAATGGCCTTTACCCACCATGTGAAATAATTTGTGGTAGTGAGAATCTTTTTAAAACAATTGTTGGAATTTTCCTTAAACTCACCAATAAAATCAAGGACCCATTTTTGAAATGGTGCCTCAACCACCATAAGATACAAAAGTAAAGAAGCTAATGTTGCTTCCCCAATAACAAATGGCAAGTTTGACATTCTCTAACAAACTTAAACACATCTGAGAACGTAGTAGGCCAATAATATCCATCCCTCGAGATTTTTTGTGTTGTGGTCTTGGCCTGATACAAAGGGATCTCGGTGGTCATCCACCTTTTCCACTGAATCACCATTTTGAGCCTGTGGTTTTGATAAATCATGACATTCACCCTTTTGATGGGGAATGGAATGTAATGTCATCTTCATTTGTTAATTATAGACATCATGTAATGGTCTTATGTACATGCCTACAACATAGTGTTAATGCATCGTATCCCATTAGAACTTCGTAGTTAAGCGCGCTTGGGATAAAGTAGTAATGGTATGGGTGACCGCCCGGGAAGTCCTAGTATTTTACATGCCTATGGAATTTTACAAACTTAGTCCAATTTATCCCACATGAATCATGGGAATTGTTCTCCTCTCACTCTCTCATATATAATTGAGGTGAAGGAGGCCCTTTAAGCATGCAATGGAGTGGGATGTAAAGCTTCTTATGAATGAAGTGTAGCCAACATCTCTTTCGTTTTAGAGATAAGCTACCCCATTTTTCTAGTTTGTGTTCTACAATGTCTTTTTATCTTATTCAGTAATAGAAGTTGGGTTTCACTGTATTTTTTTGTTCTCTTCTATATTTTTGAGTATTTCATTGTTATATCTCGATTATATTTCTTCCTTCATGGCATTCTCAAAATAATCTAGATCAGTGGTATCGGACCATGATGCTCCTTGTAGTTTCTCAGAGCAGGTCCCCGACGAGGTCAGGGTATAAAGAGTTGGGTCTCGAGCTAGTTTCACTTGAGGACAAATTCTCTCGCCAGCCCAAGCGACCTCCCATGGCGAAAGAAAAGAGAGATGAAAAAGAAGGAGATCATTTCAAGACATTGCTCAAGGAAGCCCTTGTGTGACAAAGGAACGAGATGATGGACAACTTTGCTCATATCCTTCGAAGACTATTAATGGAGGCATCTAAGGCATCTTTGACAAGAAGCCATTTTGCAAGTGTGACACCCTTCAAGGTACAAGTCAATTATTATATCCCCTTATTTGAAGGCCGAATAGATGCAGATGCTCTAGAAAAATGGTTGAATTGGTTAGAAGGTTATTACTCTGTCCAAAAAAAAATTGACAGTGAAAAGATCACCTTCGCGCTCCTTAAAGCCCTTCCCCGTGTGACAGCTTGGTGGGAAGGTTATTGGGAGAGGTACACCACAAATGAATCTACACTATTTGGGAGAGAACCAACTTGGGTAGCCTTTGTAGATGCCCTAAAGGAGGAGTTCTACCCTATCGGAAACTATGATGACCAATACATGAGATGGACAACTCTGCGTCAGAAAAGAGATCAGATGGTGTTGGAGTACACCAACATATTTCATACCTTACACTCAAAGTTGGGTATCAAAGACTCTGAGCAGCACCTGTTTTTGAAGTACCGCAATGGTATACATAGGTACATCCAAACATAGATGGATTTTTTGGACATCTCCTCATTGTGAGTTGCTTATCGATATGCATTCAAAATTGAGCAAAAATTCAAGCAGCAGAGTAAGTGGGAGAAGCATGGAAAAGGAAACTCTAACTCACATAATGAAGGATAGAGAAAGGAAGGCCAATCTCAAGAGAGCCATATCCAGATGCAGGTAAAGAAGGGTAATGGGAAGTCCAAGAAAGACACCAGAAAGTGGTGTGAGTTCCACAACAACCCTTAGCATAACACTGATGAATGTTGCTCAATACAATTATTGTCGGTCGAGATCAAAGATAAAGATCCAAACCCCGACTTGGAACATGATTCAGAAAATGATAATAGGAGACAAATCATTGATGCAGAACCCACTGCTATTGTCGCAACTAAAAAATTCCAACCATAAGATGATCCTAAGGAGGGGGAGCGTCTCTTCCATTCATAGATGTGGGTGAAGGGGACCCCACTGCATTATATTGTTGATATCAGAAGCCAAAAGAACATCATCTCCATAGAGGTTTTCAAGAAGTTGTATTTTCCAACAACACCACACCCGCAGCCATACAACATCAGGCGGCTTCTCCAAGGTCAAGATCTTTGTGTCATCCAACAATGTCGCTTGTCCTATGGCACCAAGCCCTTCAAGGATGAGGTATTATGTGATGTTTCCCCACTGGAAGTCTAAGATGTTCTATTAGGCCAACCATATATGTGGATGTGTCATGTTATTTATGAGTCTCGGCCCCGTAGCATCATTGTTACTCTAGGGGGTCAATTATACAGGATACCAGAGGTGGTTTCAATTATTGTCCCACCAAAACAATGCCACAAAGTAATCTCTCATACTGCAAAGTTTAGCCTCTTCAAAATCTGATCATAAGGTTAATAGAAGGACACTGCAACCACTACATCCTCAGACCAATACCTTTATATCCAACAGAAGCAGATCGACAGGATTATAGAAGAGTACCAAGATGTTCTTGTTGCATCTACAGAGGTGCCTCCACACTACCCAATCAAGCAAGGTTATAACAGAACTATTCATACTTTTCATGTTGCATCTTCATTGATAGAGTTCTCCCACACTCAGGTAGATCATGTAGCTATATTGGTTGAACGGATTCAACCCCTCCAACAATAGGTTCATGACAACCTTCAACAAGCTAAGCAAGACAACTTCTTTAGCAAGGCAAGTAGCGTACCAAGATTTAGATTTAGTAGAAGTCTCCACATCTCCGAAGGGAACTTGATGCAATGGGGACTATTGCTTCCTAAGGGGGGAGGAATGATCCATATGGATCTCAGTGTCCATCCACCTGTTCCACTGAATCACCATTTTGAGCCTATGGTTTTGATAAATCATGACATTCACCCTTTTGATGGGGAATGGAATGTAATTTCATATTCATTTGTCAATTACAAACATCATGTAATGGTGTTATGTACATTCCTACAACATAGTGTAATGCATCAAATCCCATTAGAACTCTGCAGTTAAGCATGCTCGGACTAGAGTAGTACTAGGTGGGTGATTGCCTGGGAAGTCCTAGTATTTTACATGCCTATGACATTTTATAAGATTAGTCCAATTTATTCCACATGCATCATGGGAATTATTCTCCTCTCACTTTCTCATATATAATTGAGGTGAAGGAGGCCCTTTAAGCATGCAATGGAGTGTGATGTTAAGCTTCTTGGGAATGAAGCGTAGCCAACATCTCTTTATTTTTAGAGATAAGCTACCCCATTTTTCCAGTTTGTGTTCCACAATGTTTTTCTATCTTATTCAGTAATAGAAGTTGGGTTTCACTATATTTTTGTGTTCTCTTCTGTATTTTTGAGTATTTCATTATTATGTCTCGGTTATATTTCTTCCTTTATGTCGTTCTCAAAATAATCTAGATCATGGCCAAATAATGTCCTCCACAAAAAACTGCATGCAACTCTATCATCAATCTTTGAAACTCAACATCATCTACACACCTTATGACAAATCCATCTAGGTCTCTCCAACCCAATCCTCCCTAAGTCATACGATATTGTGATGCCTTGAGTCTCAAAGCCATTTTCTAATGATCTATTAAACCATATGAAAATGTAATATTCTTCAAGTAATACACAATGTATGATTACCAATGATGATGCTCCAAATCATATAAAACTACATACACCATGTCGCTATATTCTTCTCCTTCCATGGTCAAAACTCTTTAATTTCCTTCAATGATAATCTTTTCCAACCCTTGACCTTCCATCGATTTAGTTGGCCCAATTTCCATGTCATATTACTAAATCCTAGACACCCATTTACCTTGGATTCCTAGACCATCCTACTACATCAATATGTCTTTCATTGTTGAGTGTGGAACATAAGATATGATCTTAGAGTACCCCACATAGATCCTAGAATGTTAAAGATTGGACCAAAATCATAGGCTTGATTTTCCGTGATAGAGTACCTTAACTCTAAATCTCTAAGTGCTTTGCTCATAAAGCTATGGGTTGCTCCATATTTTCCTCATTTTTTGAAGCAACACTCTGACAATAGTATCCTTGGATGCAAATAAAAATATTTGAAAATCTCGATTACAATCAAAACTCACTAATACTAGGTATGAACTAATATCTTCCTTGATTTTATTAATGGTCTCCCTACTCTCATCATTCCATTTTAAAATTGACTCTTTCTTCAAAAAATTTGAAATGGGTTTGGTGATTCAACAACCCAAAAGGAATCCTTAAATACTCAAAGGATCCCCATGGTGTTGTAAAATATGTCTTTTGTTCATCTTCATCCTTGAGTAAAATTTGTTTATATTCTAAAAGACCATCTAGCATGGTTAGCATACCCAAACCCATAATCCTTTGCAACAAATTTTCCATATTAGGTAACAAATAGTTATCCTTGAGAGATAGTTAATTCTTGTTACTAATGTCAACACACAATCTTATTTCTCTAGTTTTCTCTCTCACTACCACCAAGTTTTCCAACCAAGATGAATTTGTAGTTGGTGAAATGATCTTTGCATCCAACATCTTTTAAAGCTCCTTTTGGATATGGAAGGGTCAATTTAGGATTGTTTTTTCTAAGTTTTTTTCTAAATGGATTAACACCTTCCTTGAAAGGAATGGTATGTTGAATGGTATACATCTTATACAATTTCATATCATAGTAGGTCCATGCAAATACATCTCTAGATTCTCTCACCAATTCCTCTATCATTCTTCTCTCCTTTGTTGAAAGGTGTTTGCTTACATTGATGAGTTTTGGACTCTCCTCTTATCCAATATTTATTTCAATACAATCATCAGGAGTACTCACATCCTTATTTTGTTTATACATGTCATGTCTATCAAAAACTCTCTCTAATGGAACAAGTCCTTTTGAAAATTTATTTCCCTGAAGCTCGTCAATTTTCCCCATCTCAAGGTTTCCATGACCCTCATCCCTCCAATCAACTTTATAATCAACAAATTCTAGCAAGATGTTTGTGAATATAATGATTTGATAATCATCATGGAACACTTTCCAATGTTCAATATTGTTGGGAACTAAAGGTCTAAAAACAACTTCCATTTTAAACTCCCCTAAGACAAGGTTGCCACTTAGTTGAAGAGTATAAGCAACAACAACTAAGGAATCAATGTGTGCATTTTTTTCTCACGGGACAACACTAATGGCAAAGGAATCAAATAAATCAATAGTGTCCCAAGTAGTGTACCAATCTCATTTAAACCTATTTTTTTCACCGAAAATTCATTCTTTATTTTCTTCACCACAAGGTCGAAATCACCAACCACCACCAACACCCTAATTCCCATGTCTCTCGCCAACTCAAGGCCAAGCAAGAGAGGTTCATATTCAACAACATTATTGGTGGTGTCAAACTCTAGTTTGTAAGATTAATTATTGATATCCCCTTCTGGAGGGGTGAAAATAATTCTAGCACCAACACCTAATCTAGATTGTGCTCCATAAAAATGCATCTTCCAAAAAATTTCACTTTTCTCTCGATGTTTTTCTTTAACTTAAAGGGTCAAAGAGTGTTCAAGAATAAAGTAATTGTCATATTCATCCTCCTCTGTACACAAGGATTGCTTCATCGGTTCTTTTGGGTTTTCTACATGATATATCCTTGGAGCTTCTCTATACAATGTAATGAAGGTGCCCTCACATGTTGGAATAATGGCATAAGATAATTCTAATTAGATAATCCCTCCCAAACTAGTAGTCCACTTTCTTGATAGCAACATACCCCAAGAATTTGAAACATTGATAACAAGAACATACATCAAATTGATACGTCAGGGTACACAACTAACTTCACATTTAAGTCCTTTATTAGGCCACACACCTTAATTTCCCTTGAATCCATTCCACATGCTTTCCTATAAGGTCGTGTGATCCTAAGTCCCAATTGATTCATCACCTTAAGATGCATGACATTTTTTGATGCACCTGAATCAATCATGCGATTATGCAACAACAAGTCATTAACTATAAAGGTAATGAAGAAAGGGTTATTACTACCATTTTATCTCTCATGATTCATGGACCGTAAAACTATTGGGAAATCTTCATTAACTTCCTCCAAAAAAACTTTTTTCAAATTCTCTATTTGTTTAGGAAGCTTGGCCAATTCCATAAAAGGAAGTGACACTTTCAAGTTTGATAGCACATTGGTTAAGTCAATGCTCATTTATGAATTTGTACTCATTGACGGTTTTCTACATTTGACTCTTTGGTGGCTCCTATTTTTTTTCTTTGGTTAATACTTTTTGGAGCCCTTTGTGGAATTCAGGTTTCATGGTTTTGAGGAGGAATGAGTTGTTTTTTCTTCTGATATATGTTCCATTCCTTCTCCCTTATTCTCTTGCTCATCTCTTCCTAGGATGGCATCTCTCCATACATTCTAGTTATGAAATCCACATCAATGCATTGGCCTTTGATTTCTCTCATTTGATTTTCATTAACATTAAACATTTTCCTTTGAACATTGTAAATATGATCATACTCGTTATGTAACATCCTCATTTTCAAACCCCAAACTAGCGATATATATTGTAAATGTGATGTATGGCCATGGGCCAGGCGATGTAATATGTAAATGATGTATATTGAATATAATAAATAAAATGTATTGCCAAATGCAGATGGATACAGAAATATATTTGGAGGCTTAATTTCCACAAGAGAGGGAAGGGGTCCAAGGGGGGAAATTTACCCATGTCTATTAAATCCAAACCACTTTCTTTCTAAATTATGCTTACTATGAACATTCATTTTTCTAATTGAGTGTTTCCAAAGCCAATCATTGATTTCATGTAAGAGTGTGGGCATGAGAAGTCACATCCCATAGTTATTGAGAGCATGGGGGAAGAGTACAATCAACATGGGGAAGAGTGTAAGTCAAGCAAGCAAGAGAGAGAGAGAGAGAGAGAGAGAGAGAGAGAGAGGAAATTTGTATGCGTAGAGGGGGAAGAATTAGAAAGGCATGTTTTTGCATGCAGAGCAGTTTTTACATGGAGATTTATGGAAAAAATGAGAGTTTGGAGTGTTGAAGCTTGAAGCCAGCTATAGTGGGCATGTATGGTCGTTGTTGGGAGCTATAATTTCATATGAAAAGAGGTTGTAGGCCAGTGATTAATATTATGTTCGAAAATTGTCAAGAGAAGCAAGTGTTTTGTTGTTGTGCAAATTCATGTTGCACCTTTAGAATTCTTGAGGTCCTGGTAAAGATATTTCCTATCCAACCTGTGTTGGAAGCCCTAGGGGGCAGTGGGAAGTCCTAAAGGACTATGAGAAGTTAAGGGGATCCCATCCCCAAGTTGTGCAGGCTGCAAGGAAGAGAGTCAGTGGACTGGAATTAGCTGTGGGAATTTTATTGTTGAGAGGGGAAATTTAGCCAGCCTTAGAGACAATTGTCTCTTGTGGATTCATAGCCCCAATTTGGGGGTGAGTTGTTGTTGAGAATTGGAACAAAAATTGTATGGTTGGGAGGAAAATTCATCCTCTGCAGTGGGTTTCATACTTATTAAGACAAGTGTTCTTATTTGTTGTGCTTATTTATGTTAAATGTTGATATAGTTTTTGTGCATTTTACACTAAGATATTTTGGTTATTGTTGCATGATATGAGTAGAATGATGCAAGCAAATCTCTAGTTATGTTTTTGAATGTGTTAATTTGGCGTTATGCACATTTAAGTGCTTGAATTTATGTTTTTAATTAGCATGGACTATTGTATAAGCTTGAATATCACGTTGTGTGTGTTATTTTTGCATCTAGATTTGGTATCAACAAATTTTATTTGGTCGTTTTAGTAGTGACGTGACCCGACTTGGGGTTGGGTGCGTTACAGAGTGGTATCAAATCTCTACACGAGATCTGTTTGCAACATTGGGCTTTTATGAGCCCGATTTAGTGCAAATTTGGAAAAAATCACTGTTATGGATTCTGGGTCTGTGATGTGTTTGGGGAAAATGATGAATTCTGGAGTGAAATCCGTAGATTTTCTTAGAGAATTCGTGTCAAAATTTCCCTAGAACTATTGAGGAGGTGATCAAAGGCATTAATATGTAGGTTGCAAAGCACTTGGGAAGTCAAAATTTATGTTCTAATGGCGATTGAAGGAGCTAGGAGAGTTTTATGGATCGACGGTTGAGATCGTGTTTGATTTCGAGATCAATGACCTAGATTCATCGTAGATTGACCAAAAAACTTGTCATTTTTTCGGAGTTTCAAAGTCTCATAAATCAACGGTCAATATCATTTTGAATGGGAGATCGATGGCCCAGACTCATCTTTAATTGGTTCAAAAAATCAAGTGTTTGGTTTACCAATAGAAATGGCTAATGATCAATGGTCAAATCATTGAGTTTAACGAAGAGTTTGGTTCAGCCAAAGGAAATCATCGATCCTTGATGGATGATGATTAGGGATCGACAAAAAATGGTGAAATGTTTCATGCATCCAAAGAAAATCATCGATCATCAATGGATCATGGTAGAGGGTTAAAAGAATTGGCGAGGTGTTTAGTTTATCCAAGAGAAGTTATCGATCGTTGATGAAGGAAAGAGGAGGATGATGTTTCTTGCCACATCAACATCCACATGTATTTCCATGTCAACATCCATGTGTCATGCCACATTAGCTAGAGTTCCATGTCAAAATCAATGTGTCATGCCACATCAACATCTATGTGTCATGCCACATCATCTTAGAGATGGTTGATGGTTAATGATCGGGGTTCGACAAAATTTGTAAACAAGTTGGTTGTAAAGGGAATTCGTCGATACCCAATCATCGATGATCAAGGTTCGACAAGATTCATGGGAAAAAATAATTTTCCAAGAGAAATGATTGATGGTCGATGATCAGGGTTTGGGGAAATTAGTGAGAAAGTTTGGTTTACGAAAGGAATTAGTCTCTTGGCTTCGAACTTTGGGATGTCCGAAGGCAACTTTGTCGGCATAGGAGGCCAACGCGGATCGTGACAGATAGGATCATTCAACAACCGTGTTAAATCCGGCAAGTGTAACGTT
>JZKD02S1910387.1:32127-45607 GCA_000966675.3 Picea glauca
GATAGTTTAGACATGGTCTTCTAGTCTATCCTAACTCAATGACGTTCTGCATGGCCTTCCATACAGAGCTTCGTAGGGTGGCATTCCAATGGAGGTATGAAAATTGTTATTGTTGGCAAAATCTAACAAAGTTAGGTACTTCTCCCACTAGGTTTGATTATCCATGACATACATCCTGAGCATGTCTTCCATGACTTGATTTACTCTCTCACTTTTCCCATCTGTTTCAATATGATAAGTTGTGCTTAAGTTCAACTGAGTCCCCAACACTGACTACAAACTTGTCCAAAACCTAGAAGTGAATCTAGAGTCCCTATCTGAAATGATCTTCTTAGGCATTCTGTGCAAATGAATAACCTCATTTACAAACACACGTGCCACATGAGTGACATCGTAAGTGTCTCTAACCAGAATAAAATGAGCACTCTTGGTTAACTTATCCACTATCAAAAGAATGGCATTATGTCTATGATATTTTAGCAGGAACCCCACAACAAAATCCATAGAAATGACTTCCCATTTGGACATAGGAACATCATGTGGTTGTAGGAGGCTTGTCGGGTGATGGTGCTCGACTTTCACTTGCTGAAACTATAGGAATTTTGTGAGAAAATGGACTACATCATGCTTTATGCCTACCGAGAAGAAGAGCTTCCTCATGTCTGCGTACATATTCTTCACACTCTAAAGCGCATAATAAACTGCTCTATGGGCTTCCTTTAGTATGATGTTTCAAATATACCCATTCTTAGGGATGTACATCCTTCCTCGATATCTCAATAGTCTGTCTGCTTCCATACTATATCCTTCATACTTTGGATCTAACTGCCTCCCGCTTCAGAGGTTTGAAGTAACCTTTAAATACCAGTTGTCTCCTTGGAGTTGTGTCAACACATTTTCCCTCAGATTGACATTTAAGGGTACCAAGGAGAAGATACGTCATATCCTACTCAAGGCATCGACGACCACATTTTCCTTTCCCTTGATGTACGAAATACCAAAAACTTACTCACTCATAAAATCACTCCATCGCCTTTGCCTGGCATTCATATCCCTTTGAGTGAAGAGATGTTTTAAACTTTGATGGTCCATTTTGAGCTCAAACTTTCTCCCTACAAGATAGTGCCTCCAAAGTTTCATATCTAGCATTACAGCTGCCAACTCTAAATCATGAGTTGCATATATCTCTTTGTGTTTCTTCAACTTTCTTGATGCATAAGCTATCACTCTTCCATTCTGCATTAGCACGGACCCCAACTCTTTCTTCGAGGCATCCATGCAGACAGTGAAGTACTTTTCCATTTCCATCACTTGTAGAATTGGGGCACTAGTTTTTAAACTCTTAAGCTCAATGAATGCACTATCAAATTATTCTGTCCATTCATACCTGACCCCCTTGTGTTGCAAGGTGGTGATGGGTTTCGCTATTTTTGAGAATCCTTCCACAAATATCTGATAATAACCTGCTAGCCCCATGAAGCTTCTCACCTCATGGGAATTCTTCGGTACTGGCCACTCCACAATGGCCTTTACCTTTTCTAGATCCACAGATATTCCTTTGCCAGAAATGATATGACCTAAATAGTGGATCTCTTTATGGAAGAAGGAACATTTCGATAACTTCCCATACAATTTGTTCTCTTTAAGGCAGGACAACACTACTCGTAAGTGTTCGTCATGTTCTCTTTCGTTCTTGGAATAGATGAGGATGTCATCTAGGAAGAATTGTACAAAATGGTCTAAGTATTTTTAAAATACATCGTTCATGAGGCTCATGAATACTGCTGGCGCATTTGTCAATCCAACAGGTACTACAAAAAAATCGTAATGTCCAAACCGAGTTCGAAAGAATGTTTTTGGTATGTCTCCTTCCTTAATCCTTAACTGATGATACCCTGATCGCAAATCAATATTTGAGAATACCGCTCCTCCTTTCATCTGATCAAAGAGGTCATCTATTCATGGCATTGGGCACCTATTTTTCACTGTAGCATGGTTCAGGTCCCTGTAGTATATACACATTCATAAGGATCCATCCTTCTTCTTTACAAAGACTATTGGTGCACCACAAGGTGAGACATTGGGCCTTATTATCCCTAACTCCAGTAACTCTTTCAACTACATTTGAAAATCACAAAGTTGTAACGCTATCATCCGATACGGATTTTTGGAAATTGGTTCTGCACCAGGTTTTAGCTCAACAGTAAAATCAAGCTCCCTCTCAAGAGGTGACCCTGGTAACTAGTTCGGAAAAACATCCTTAAATTCTGACAATACCAGGTACTGATCCAATGAGGGTCCCTTCCTTTCATTCACTACTTCCACTACATAAAGTTGACACCCTTGCCTCAAGCATCGCTTAACTTTCATAGTTGAGATAAGGTGTAATGACACCTTTCTCTGTACACTCTAGATCTCTACAGGTCTTCCCTCATCATCAACACAAAGCACCCTCTTTGTGAAATAATCTACCAAAGCTCGATGAGCTGCTAACCAATCCATTCCAATGATTAGGTCATATGCCTCAAGAGTAGTGACATATAACTTCAACCTGGTAGTACACACTCCCAAGTCTACTATACCATTATCAACACTAGGTCCTATAACTTGTTTTTCCCCCGAAGCCATCTCGACTTGTTTCAAGTCATCGTTCTCATAGGATGCCAACCCACTCTTTTCTAATGCAGAAGGTGAAATGAAACTATATGTAGCAACATAATCAAATAAAATCTTAACGTTGATATGATTTAGCATACCTAATGACTCCACCACAATGGATTTATGCTTGGCCTGGCGATTATTAACCGCTGCGTAAATCTAGTGGCTGCTACTTGCTCTTCCCATCGGGGCCTTTCCTTCTCTATGTGTGAATCCTGATTGTAACTCTGGGCAATCATGCTGGTAATGGGGTCCTCCACACCCCCAACAGGTAACACAAGATTGAACCTGCGCACTGTAATGTGACTTTCTCTAAAATGAGTTCCTTCCCCTGGAACCCCTGCCCCTACTAGTTGTTCCTTGATAT
This sequence comes from Picea glauca, assembly GCA_000966675.3. Lineage (NCBI taxonomy): Eukaryota > Viridiplantae > Streptophyta > Pinopsida > Pinales > Pinaceae > Picea > Picea glauca. The sequence continues at coordinate 35,153 of JZKD02S1910387.1, forward strand.
GGCCATGGACCTGTCTGCGTCATTGGTCATGAATGATATGTTTCACTTGCTGCCATTGAAATCCCTGCAGTTACTGTCCTTAGTGCAACTCTATTACCATATGGAGGTGGCATTGGGCCCCCTCCCCTAGGAAATTTCCTAAGGGCCTTCCCCAATAATCCAGGATGATGCAAAAAGGTCGGTCTCATACCTCTAGTTAAGTTCATGTGTTCCTCCACATAACGTGCAATATCCACAGCTTCCGCTACCGAAGATGGTTTCCACATCCACACCATACCTCTTATATTAGGGGTCAATCCATAGACAATGTGCTCTGCCTGTCGTTGGTCATTATCCATATACGAAACATATTTGACCAATTCCATAAATATGATGTCATACTCTTCTATTGTTCTATTTCCATTTACTAAGTCATGAAATGCTCTTACTTGTTGTTCCTCATAGTAGGCTGGCAGATATTTCCTTCAGAACCTCTCCTCGAAAAGTTCCCAAGATATTGTGTCTGGGGTAAGATGCAGTTGTCTTTCTAGGTTACCCCACCAGTTCAAGGCATTGTCTCTTAACTAAAAAATCACTATCTTTTTCATAGAGTTGGACATATAGTCCCTTAATAAAAAACACATTTTCATGCCTTCCAACCATGCTTCCACGTGTTCACTGGCGTGACCCCCAATAGACTCCATAAGTTTGATCTTCTGCAATTCTCAAGTGATGTTTGTTAGCGCTCTGTAATTTTCCTAAGGTTGCAGAGGCAATCACAGAGGTAACCTCTAACCACTTGGAGTCTTGGATCTAGCCGTCCAAGAATCAGAGAGGGCTCTCTCTTTTCGATTTAACTTGGTTTGTATGGGATGGATTTTAGGCTAGTTATGAAAGTAGTGAAAGTATGGAGTTGGGGTTCTGGTTTTTAAATAGTTTTTTTGGGACAACAAGGAGGGCCATTGGGAAAATGGGGTCTGCGCTTAAATATGTGATTCACTCTCAGATCTAGAAAATGTTATTATACAAAGAAAGGTACTAGAAATGTTGTATCAAATTAAGTTTTGATGGTGTCTATTTGAGGAAGAACTAAGGGAGGAAAAAGAGAGAAAATGAGTAGTTAAGAATTCATAAACTGAGTTTTTTAGAGGAGGAACATAAAGAGTATCACAATATGAGATGCAGAGTATTTTACAATAAATTTTGCTCCATTATTATCTTTTGACAATAACAATTGAAAACAAGAGAAAAGATGATAGGAAAATTACTTAACAGAGAAAGAAACTCCACCAATACATCCGCACAAGAATCCTGTATAAAAAGAATGCCCATTGTTGATTTATCATCTATAGATTACAAAAAATGCTCCTGGAAAAGCAAGGACCCCAGTCCAACAAAGAAAATTTACCCCTCTTAGGTCAAACCAAAGGGAAATTTACACAGGTAAAACCCTCTCCTACTCAACCCGAACCCCGCTTTCATCTACTACCTCTGCATATATACAAAAATCCCTCAGCCTTGCCAAGTATCACACTCTACCTCTGTTTTCTGAAAATAGAAAAGTAGTTACAATCCTCTTGACACATGTCACTGATGGTCTCTCAGAAACAAAATCAAATAAAAATGTGAATAACAACTAATTTGATAAAGTTCGATAGGTCTCTTGAATTCTGGGACTGTTGGAAATGAATGTTGAGTTGTTGGGGGATCTTTGCCATAAAATTTGGTCCATCTATTGTTTTTTTCTTCTTCCTGTCACGAATTGACTTCCAACTAGGGAAATTGTGTTTAAACCTCTGCCTGAAATGCGGGAAGACTTTGCCATTTGTCTAGAGAATTTAAATTGCCCCTGGTGGAGTTGCCATCTGCTCCCTGATCTTCCTCAACTGCTGCCTCGAATCATGGATCTGCTTCATTCATTCTGGCAGAATTTGGGTCTTGTCTGCCAATCTACAGTAGTTGATGTTGTCATGGTATCAGTATCCTTTTTCTTTGACACACCACCATCTCCAAGCAAGTCCATTTCGCTAGTATCTATCAAGTTTGGCATCTCAACAGAAACAGGATTTGCTGTGGTTTTGTCATTCATCTTTTATGTCACTGTGGTTTTATCATTAACTGCTGTGCTATCTCCAAAAATACCCAAAACCCTTTTTTCCTTCTCTATCAATGGTGTTTGTGGTGACTCGAAGCAATTAACAATTGCATATTTATTTTCCAAAAAAAAAAATGCCCCCCACTGTCTCAAAGAATTCTCGTCCCTGGATCATTAGAACTTGTTTGTGTGAGCTCGCCTGGATAGATTCTGTGAATTGCCTATCTTGCAATACTTGATGATTATCAATGCAATTTTGAACCCTTTCTGCCTATTGTGCATCATTTCAATTCATTTCATGTTCAACATTTTCAGTATATATAGGATCCTCCCCTTTACATTTACTCTCATCTTGAAGTGACGTGGAAACCCTCTCATCAGAAGCACCACGTTCATCTACCTCTCTACAATTAGAGTAACCATAGTCAACACGTTCAGATTCCAGTTCTTCTACTATATCTTCATCCCAATCACAAGAATTTCGGTCCTTGTATTCTCCATATTCATATTGGGAATGATCATTTGCTTGCCCATCCATCATCTTCCCGCTATAATAAATAGGTTCATATTCTTCATAAACATTGCAATCATAGTCAACATCATTGGAAACTTCTGAAACCATCTCTACAGAACATTCCTCCAATTCATCCACCTGACTTTTAGCCTTCCCAATGTCAGTACATGCATCAACAACTGCAATAGAATCTGGCTTGTAGACACTCTGATCAACAACCACATGAAATTCTACCATACAAACACTCTGACTAATTTCTATAGTGTATTTCACATTGCAAGCGCTCTCATCAACTGCCACTGGCAACCCAATCTTGAACTACCTCTCTTCAACTGCCTCAGAGGACTCAACCTTCCAATCACTTTCATAACCTGTTAAAGTGTCATTAACAATGAAGACACTCCCATTAACAGTTATAGGGACCTCAACCTTAGAGACACTCTCATGAACTGCTACAATACCATCAACTTTGTCATCAATCTGAGTATTTAAAATAGAGAAGCCAACCTTGCATAATTTCAAATCAACTCTCACAGGGGTGTCAACTGCAGAAACACTCTCGTCAATAGCCATGGATTCTTCAACCATGCCGATGCTTTCATATTTTGATCCAGGTTCATCACCATTGCAGACACTACCATTAACAACCATATTAGCATCAACACTAGGGAAGCCTTCATCAACTGCCAGATTACAATCCAAATTGCATACACTCTTATCAATTGTAATGGAGTGAGGATTTTCGGCACAGGGATTTCTCATTGTTGTCATTCATGCACATATTTTCCTCCATTTCATCAGTAGTTTTGAACTGTTCTGTCTCTTGATTCCAACTTTCTGGATGGGAAAGTTTAGAAGCAATAATATCTAATATTAATTGCTTCTTCTGTGGTTTCCTTTTACTCCTGGAATCACTAGCCTTTTCCTTGTCAAATCCTCTCAGCTTCCCTTGGGAGATTGGGTTTCAAATCCACAGTCAACCATGCTACAGACAATGAATTGTGTTGAACTCTTATACCCAAAACTGCTCATGAGTCTCCTACGTTACCCATCACTAGGTCTTCTCCCTGTTTTAAAAGAGTCACAGCGGTGGTTCCGCTGCAGAAGCAATCAATGGTAGGATGAAACCTGAGCTCCTTATCGATGATATTAAAGGCTTTGAGAAAGGATTCCTTCCACGCTGTGAGCATGTTAGGGGATTTCCCCACAAGGCCCTGAATGTTTTCTCCATCGGCTTCTTTCCATTCCTCGTCCATGGTTATGGAAGCAGTTTCATCCAAATTGAGGATTCCCACTGCGCTAACAGCTTCTTGGATATTTTTGTTTCCTTCATTGCCTCATTTTATGGCTTCCCAATGGGAACAAAGATTTGAAGGCAACAAGTCCCTGAACCTTTTCACGACCAAGTGAAAAAAATTCCCATGCCCATCAAATAGTTCACAGAAAACAGTGTCCTTATTTGAGACAAATTCCTCCCAAACAACCATGGCATCTTGATTAGTCCCTTTTCTACCTTGCTGAGTAAACATACATGAAATATCACTTGAGCCATCCATACACATCCTACCAGGAATCCTTTCCAAATGGGCATCAGTTTGACCCTCAGCAGCTGCGGCTTGAAGTGATGTTCTGTTCTTCTTGTCCCTCGTAAATCTGAAGGAGATAGGAAGCCTTATTTCACATCTTTGAAGCATAGGCCCTCCAGTTTGTGTTGCTAATTTGATAGGAACAACCTCGAAGGAAATATAACCATGTCTCAAAGGAAATTGAATTTTCATTGACCATATAGCTCAGTAACAAGTGAAGGGCAATTCCTTTGTAATTCTTTGGTACAGACATCTAGACCAGATAGAGACTCAACAAGTTTCAAGCAATAGGAGTTCATCTCAGGAAGGCTGCAAGAAAGAGAGAAAGAAATTATGTTTGAGCTAGCAAGCCATTACTTGAAACATAAACTCTGGTCGAGACCTGGGCACACAGAGTAACTCTGTTTTTTTATTTTTAAAGTTTTTGGGGACTAATCCCACATTCATGAGGAGAAAAGATAAATGAGTATTGATATTTGCCAATAGCCACAATGCAATCCAATGAAGTGAGCTCGAGGCTATCTTTGGAGTTTGGCACTGGCGCTGTCTTGTGTGTTTTCTATTGGTTTGTGAAATGGTGTTAACTCTCGGTGTTGAGTGCTTGGGGATTGGCCCTCGACCAATATAACTTTTGGAAAATATTTTTTCAACAATTTATATTTTGAAAAATAAAATAGAACACTCTTCATAAAGGTCGAGGGGCCAATTTTTGCTCAAAAGAACAAAAATAGATTATAAAAACCAAATTTGGCTAATAAACCAAACTATGTATTTACTCGCAAGAATAAAAAAATTTCCATTCACACCAATTCATAATTCTTTGCTAAAAATGCACCGAAACTCGCTTTGAAGCTTGCATGCAGGTACTCATCTTATGCTTGGTCAGTGTCGAGCACTTTCTGCCGCCTTCACTATGCGTCGTGAGGATAACGCCTAAAATAGATAGATATTATTCAAAATACTGATTCCCCTATTATATAGGGTTCTAACATAGGCTCCACCTAGGGAAAATAGCTCCGAAGGAGGTGTCTAGGATCCATAGAACTCTGAAATTCAAAGACCAACTAATCATTGGGCTGCCCCCAAAATTTAAACTGAAAATAAAACTATGAAGAGATGAAAAATAAAATATGCTCATTCTATTGAGATTATTGTCACATTCCTACCTACCCTAATCTACCTCATAATTTTGCTGAATCAGGTAATACAGAAATGCCAATGAAGTCAGTCTAGTAGCTGGAAAAACAAATGGATAGCTTGACTGTTTGTCGGTGAAATCCTAAGTATACCTTGATTATATGTCCACATAATATGAAATGGTATTCATTGACATTTTTAGTCCTTACAGAGAAAACAGGTCTGAAAATTCAAGCTCACATGAATCTCCATGTAATCCGCCATAGGATTAATTAAAACATGATGCATGAGATTTGCCTCTAGATCTTCAATGACTAGTTGATCAGTTGCATCTTCAAAATTAAACCATGCATCTACAACTTCAACCTTATACTTGAAAACATAACCATCATCAATCTGCAAATCAACAGGTAGTACGATTTCCTCTTGCTTTGGAGAAGGAAGATTTTCCAAGAACTCTTTGAGATCTAGGAAATTATTTGACTGAATTTGAGAATCCAAAACTTCAATACCATTTTCGAAATTTTCAATAACTAGCTCAAGAAAACAAATTTTCCTTCTAGGAGAAAATTTGCTCGATTCCAAAATATGAAACACAGTTGTTAAAAAGTCTTTGTCAATGTGAAATTCTGCTAACTTACCCCTGAATTCTTCTATGGCTTCAGAAGATATAGGATTTTCCACATACCCTGTCATCTTGAAACATCATCAAGGATTTGAAATATGGATTCTTCAGCAGTGAAGTCACTTGTGAACTTTGAAGCTCAGGAACTTGAACAATGGAGTCACCAGGTGAATGGTACAACCTTCATGTGTTTGGCTTCTATTCACCATCATAAGTCAAATCTGAACTTGATATATTATCTGGAGAACTCAAAAACTTGAGTCCCCAGTGGAGTCACCAAAATTTTTACCACTCTATAATTTGCCTAAGGCTGCAGAGAAAATCACAGAGGTAACCTCGAACCACTTGGAGTCTTGGATCTAGCCCTCCAAGACTCAGAGAGGGATATCTCTTTTCGATTTAACTTGGTTTGTATGGGATGGATTTTAGGCTAGTTATGAAAGTAATGAAAGTATGGAGTTGGGGTTTTGGTTTTTAAATAGTTGTTTTTGGACAGCAAGGAGGGCCATTGGGCAAATGGGGTCTACACTTAAATATGTGATTCACTCTCAGATCTGGAAAAATTTCTTACACAGGGCAAGGTAGCAGAAATGTTGGATCGAATTAAGTTTTGATGGTGTCAATTTGACGAAGAACTAGGGGAGGAAAAAGTGAGCAAATGAGCAGTTAATAATTCATAAACTAAGATTTTTGGAGGAACATAAAGATTATCACAAGATGAGATGCAGAGTATTTTACAATAAATTCTTCTCTTTTATTAGCTTTTGACAATAAAAATTGAAAACAAGAGAAAACATGACAAGAAAATTACTTAACAGAGAAAGAAACGCCACCAATACATCCGCACAAGAATCCTGTAGAAAAAGCATGCCCATTGTTCATTGATCATCTAAAGATTATAGAAAATGTTCCTGGAAAAGAAAGGACCCCAGTCCAACAAAGAAAATTTACCCCTCTCTAGTCGAACCAAAGGGAACTTTACACAGATTGAACCCTCTCCTACTCAGCCCGAACCCCACTTTCATCTATTACCTCTGCATATATAAAAAAATCCCTTAGCCTTGCCAAGACTCGTGCTCTACCTCTTTCTTCTAAAAATAGAAAAGTAGTTACAATCCTCTTAACACATGTCACCAATGGTCTCTCAGAAACAAAATCAAATAAAAATGTGAATAACAACTAATTTGAGAAAGTTCGATAGGTCTCTCGAATTCTGGGACTGTTGGAAATGAATGTTGAGTTGTTGGGGGATCTTTGGCATAAAATCTGGGCCATCTGTCATTTTTTGCTTCTTGTTGTCACGAATTCACTTCCAACTAGGGAAATTATGTTTAAACCTCTGCCTGAAATGTGTGAAGACTTTGCCATTTGTATAGAGAATTTAAATTGCCCCTGTTTGAGCTCCCATCTGCTCCCCGATCTTCCTCAAATGTTGCCTCAAATCGTAGATCTTCTTCATTCATTCTAGCGGAATTTGTGTCTTGTTTACCAATCTACAATAGCTGATGTTGTCATGGTATCAATATCATTTTCCTTTGACACACGTCCATCTCCAAGCAAGTCCATTTCTCTAGTATCTATCAAGTCTGGCATCTCAACAAAAATAGGCTTTGTTGTGGTTTTGTCATTCATCTTTTCTCTCACTGTGGTTTTATCATTAACTATTGTGCTATCTCCATGAAGACCCAAAACCCTATTTTCCTTCTCAGACAATGATGTTTGTGGTGATTCAGAGAAATTAACAATTGCATCTTTATTTTCCAAAAAAAAAAATCCCCCACTATCTCAAAGAAGTCCCATCCCTGGATCATTAGAACTTGTTTGTGTGAGCTTGCCTGGATAGCTTCTGTGAATTTCCTATATTGCAATACTTGATGATTATCAATGAAGTTTTGATCCCTTTCTTCCTGTTGTGCATCATTCCAATTCATTTCATATTCAACACTTTCAGTATCTATAGGATCCTACCCTTTACATTTACTCTCATCTTCAAGTGACATGGAAACCCTCTCATCAGAAGCACCAAGTTCATCTGCATCTCTAAAATCAGAGTAACCATAGTCAACAAGTTCAAATTTCGGTTCTTCTGCTATATATTCATCCCAATCACAAGAATTTTGGTATTTGTATTCTCCATCTTCATATTGGGAATCATCATCTGCTTGCCCATCCATCATCTTCTCGGTATAAGAAACTGATTCATCTTCTTCATAAACATTGCAATCATAGTCAACACCACTGGAAACTTCTAAAACCATCTCTATAGAACATTAATCCAATGCATCCTCCTAAATTTTAGCCTTCCCATTGTCAGTACATGCATCAACAACTGTAATAGAATACGTCTTGCAGACACTCTGATCAACAACCACATGACAGTCTGCCATACAAACACTCTGACTAATTGCTACAGTGTCTTTCACAGTGAAAGTTCTCTCATCAACTGCCACTGGCAACCCAATATTGAACTCCCTCTCTTCAACTACCTCAGAGAACTCAACCTTGCAGGCACTTTCATAACCTATTAAAGCATCATTAACAATGAAGACACTCCCATTAACAGTTACAGGGACCTCAACCTTAGAGACACTCTCATGAACTGCTACAATACCATCAACTTTGTCATCAATCTGAGTATTTAAAACAGAGAAGACAACCTTGCAAGCTTTCAAATCAACTCTCATAGGGGTGTCAACTGCACAAACACTCTCGTCAATAGCCATGGGTTCTTCAACCATGCCGATGCTTTCATATTTTGATCCAGGTTCATCACCATTGTAGACACTACCATTAACAACCATAGTAGCATCAACACTGGGGAAGCCTTCATCAACTGCGAGATTACAATCCAAATTACATACACTCCTATCAATTGTAATGGTGTGAGCATTTTGGGCATGGGTATTGCTCATTGTTGTCATTCATGCACATATTTTCTATCATTTAATCAACAGACTTGGACTGTTCTATCTCTTTATTCTAACTTTCTGGATGGGAAAGTTTAGAAGCAATAAAATTTGATATTAATTGCTCGTTCTGTGGTTTCCTTTTACTCCTGGAATCACTGGCCTTTGCTTTGTCGAATCCTCTTAGCTTCCCTTGGGAGATTGGGTTTCAAATCCCCAGTCAACTGCGCTACATACAATGAATTGTCTTGAACTCTTGTACCCAGAACTGCTCATGAGTCTCCTACGTTACCCATCACTAGGTCTTCTCCTTGTTTTAAAAGAGTCACGGCGTTGGTTCCGCTGCAGAAGAAATCAATGGTAGGATGAAACTTGAGCTCCTTATCCATGATCTTAAAGGATTTGAGAAAGGATTCTTTCCACGTCTTGAGCATGTCAAGGGATTTCCCCACAAGGCCCTCTGTGTTTTCTCCTTCGGCTTCTTTCCATTCCTCGTCCATGGTTATGTAAGTAGTTTCATTCGAATTGAGGCTTCCCACTGCGCTAACAGCTTCTCAGATATTTTTGTTTCCTTGTTCGCCTCTTGTTATGGCTTCCCAATGGGAACACAGCTTCAAATGCAGCGAGTCCCTGACCCTTTTTGCAACCAAGTGACAAAAATGCCCATGCCCGTCGAATACTCTATAAAACATAGTGTCCTTGTTCGACCCAAATTCCTCCCGAACAACCATGGCATTCTGATTAGTCCCTTTTCTACCTTGATGAGTAAACATACATGCAATATCACTTGAGCCATCCATACACATCCTACCAAGAATCCTGTCCAAATGGGCATCGGTTTGAGCCTCAACAACCGCATCTTGAAGCGATGTTTTGTTCTTCTTGTCCCTCATAAATCTGAAGGAGATAGGAAGCCTTATTGGGAACCTTTGAAGCATAGGCCCTCCAGTCTGTGCTTCTTATTTGACAGGAACAACCTCGAAGGAAATGTAACCATGTCTCGAGGGAAATTGAATTTTCATTGACCATATAGCTCAGAAACAAGTGAAGGGAAACCTTCCTTTGTAATTCTTTGATACAGACATCTAGACCAAATAGAGAACCAACAAGTTTCAAGCAATTGGAGTTCGTCTCAGGAAGACTGCAAGAAAGAGAGAAACTAATTATGTCTGAGATGGCAAGTCATTACTTGAAATAAAAACTTCGGTTGACAGCTCGGTGCATAGAGTAACTTTATGTTTTTATTTTTAATGTTTTGGGGGACTAATCCCACATTCATGAGGAGAAAAGATAAATGAGTGTTGATATGTGTCGATAGCTAGAATGCAATCTGATGAAGAGAGCTCGAGGCTATCTTTGGAGTTTGGCACTGGCGCTGTCTTGTGTGTTTGTTGTTGGTTTGTGAACTGGTGTTAACCCTCGGTGTTGAGTGCTTGGGGATTGGCCCTCGACCAATATAACTTTTGGAAAATAATTTTCAACAATTTATATTTTGACAAATAAAACAAAACACTCTGCATAAAGGCCGAGGGGCCAATTTTTGCTCAAAAGACCAAAAATAGATTATAAAAACCAAATTTGGCTAATAAACCAAACTGTGTATTTACCCACAA
>JZKD02S1910398.1:0-15482 GCA_000966675.3 Picea glauca
ATGTCTGCAACTTGATCTTCTGTAGGGAAAAATAACACTTCAATAACTTGATCATGACTGAGCTTTCTGATGAAGTGCATGTGTAGCTCGATGTGTTTTCTACGCTGATGTTGAATTGGGTCTTTGGCGAGCTTGATGGCACTCTTATTGTCACACCAAAGGATGGTCGGATGCTGGTGTTGGAATCCAAACTCTGAAAGGATCTGTTGAAGACACAGGGCTTCTTGACTTGCATTTACTGTTGCTCGGTACTCTGCTTCTGCTGAAGAAAGTGCAATATCCTTTTGTTTCTTACAGGCTCAAGTGACATGTCCTGAACCAAGGCTAAAAACATAACCTATAGTAAACTTTCGATCATCAGGGTCCTCGACCCAATCTGAATAAGTGAAACCAACCAATAAAGGAGTCCCCCCTAAACTGTAATGTATCCCGAACTGAACTGTACCACGAACATAGCGAAGTATCCTTTTATATGCTTTCCAATGGCTTTCATGGGGCGTTTGCATATACTGGGCAACAATACCAAAAGCAAAGGAAAGATCAAGATGGATATGAGTCAAGTATAAGAGGCTACCAACTAACTAACGATATAGGGTGGCATCAACTTCAGGAGAAGTACAGGTGGCAGAAATATTGACTCCAGACTGGAAGGGAGAAGGGGTTGGTTTACAATCGTCCATGTGAAAGCGATGAAGAAGGTCACAAGCACACTTAGACTGGGAAAGAAAAATTCCTTCATTGGTTTGCAAAACTTGGAGGCCAAGGAAATAATGCAAAAAGCCTAAGTCTGTCATTTCAAATTTCTTCTTAAGGTTGGTTTTCACATGGTTTAAAAGTTTTGAGTCACTACCAGTAAGGATAAGGTCATCAACATAAAGGAAGGGGATTATGAGATGGCTTCCTACTTTCTTGGTATATACATTAGGATCAGAATGGCATCTAGAGAATCCAACGGCAATAAGAAAGTTGTCCATTTTGGCATACTGAGCTTGGGGAGCTTGCTTGAGACCATAAAGATATTTCTTAAGGTGACAAACAAGGCTAGAGTCATTCTGGACATAGCGAGGAGGTTGATCCATGTAGATTTATTCTTTCAAATCTTCGTGCAAGAAGGTGGATTTAACATCCATTTGATGGACCTCCCATTTATGTGAGGCAGCAAGGGCAAGAACAAGGAGGATGGAATTCATTTTTTATATAGGGGCAAAGGTTTCATTATAGTCAATTCCTTCAACTTGGGAAAATCCTTTGGCAACTAACTGAGCCTTGTGTCTTTCAACACTTGCATCTAATGCATACTTAGTTCTGTAGACCCATTTTCTTATAACAAGTTTTCTTCCTTTTGAAAGAGATACAAGATCCCAAGTATCGTTTTCCATTAAAGAACGATATTCTTCATTCATTGTTGTATCCCAATATGGATGACTTGAAGCTTCTGCAAATGTCTCTAGATCATGAGTTTCTGAAACTTGAGCCAAAAGAGAAGAGGGTCGCTGGAACTATGAACGTGTCCAATGTTGATCTAAAGGATCATCGACAATATCACCAGTTCTTTCTCGTGTTGAACGGGCCCATCTAGGAAGCGGTGGAGCTAGTGTTGGTTCAGGTTCAAAGGACTCATCTGGAGGAGGGTGAGAAGGCGGAGGTGGATTTTCATCCTCACTGACATCATATGAAGAAGAAACCAGATCAGAAGAAGGAACAAATGCCAAAGATGGCTCGCAGGCCAAAGAAGTCACAACCGCCAAATTCAGCTCATAGGCCAAAGAAGGCACAAATTTCGAATTAGGATCGCAGGCCAAGATATTTTCATCAAATTTAACATCTCTTCTAATAATGATTTCATTAAAATGTGATTGAAGAAGTCTGTAACCTTTGACATCTTCAGAATAACCAACAAATATACACTTCTCACTTTTAGGCTGCAATGATTTCCTTTTCTCATCAGGAATTTGAGCCCATGCTATACTGCCAAATACATGGAAGTGACTTACATCTGGTTTAATTTTAGTCCAAGCTTCTTCTGGCGTTATATTTTTAAGAGCCTTTGTGGGAGTGTGATTTACTATGTAATTTTCACAGTCGATGGCTTCCGCCCAATACTTTAGACTTAATCCCTTAGATTGGATAATACAATTAGCCATTTATTTTAATGTGCGGTTCTTTCTCTCAACAACACCATTTTGTTGTGGTGTATATGGAACAGTGTGTTGCATTTGGATTCCTTATGTAGTGTAGTAAATTGTAAAATTATTGTTCACATATTTGCCTCCATTATTTGTTCTTAACCTTTGAATTTGATGTCCAGATTGTTTTTCTACAAGGGCCTTGTAGGCCAAAAACTTGTCAAAAACTTCACTCTTAAGTTTTAAGAAGTAAACCCAAGTACGTCTGGAAAAGTCATCAAATAAAGTTAAGAAATACTTGCACCCAGAAAAAGAAGGAGAAGAAAGTGGACCACACAAATCACTGTGAACAAGATGCAAAGGACTCGAAGCATGCCAAGAGGCATGTTTGTCAAAACTGTCCTGATGATGTTTGTCGAGAACAAAACCGACACAAACACCATCTCTGCATGAAACAAGAGGAAGACCAGTCACCATCTGTTGATTATATAGTTGTTTCAATGAATGATAGTTTAGATGACAAAACCACTCATGCCAAAGTTTGCTCAAGTCATCGCTATGAGCAACAAAAACTGATGAAAAAAATTTGTACAACCTGGTAATATCATCAACAATTCCAGTTGCAAGAACATGCTTAGGATCTTTTAGATCCTTGATTACAACTTGGTGAGGTTAAAACTCTATAGTTTTATCTTCACCTGAATGAGTGATTTGATATACTGATAGAAGGTTACAAAAAATAATTGGAACACATAATACATCATTGAAATGACCATTTTCTACTCGAACTATTCCAGATCCTTCAACACTAAGAGATCTATCATCACCATCAAATATTTGCTTGGTGTTACATTCATTTAGAGTATAAAATATGGCTCTATCCTTAGCCATATGATAGGATGCTTCAGAATCAATAAGCCACTCATCAAAAGTAGAAGTAGAATTTGTATTGAAGGATAAACTAGAAGCATAAAGTGCATGTCCATGAGAAGAAGAAGAAGAAGTAGATATACTGATGTTGTGTTTCTTCATCACTGCTTCTAAAGATGCCATCTTCTTGAAACATTTGGACTCATAATGACCATCTTTATCACAAAAGTTGCAATGTCTGTTAGTATTCTTATTTTTATATTTTTCTCCTTTGTCTCCTTTAGGAGAAAAAACTGTCTGAGTGGGTTTGTGACTTTTATATTGCTTGTTGTGGTGAGGATGTTTCTTCTTGGGATTCTTGGGTTTATATTTTTTATGGAGAAATAAGGCTTTGTTGGAGGTACCTGCAGTGCTGATCACTCCAAGTTGTAATAGCTTATCTTGCTCTCTAATCAAAGAATCACAAAAGTTCTCAAGACTGGGTTTTTGATAAGTTGCCCCTACAACATCTTGTATGGCATAAAAGGTAGATACAAACACAAAATATGCACTACCTAGCTTAGAAAGAATAAGATAGATGGAACGATCTTCGTCTATCTTTATCTTACATTCTTCACATAATGTTTTGAGTGTTTTAAACTTAGATAGACAGTCTTCAATGAAAGAAAAATCACTTGGACTCAAAGTTAGTACTTGATTTTCTAAATGTTGTGCTCGAATAATATTGTGTTTACCAAACACAGATTCAATATTTTCCCAAGCTTCTTTGGGTTTATCAATTGATTGAAGGTGGAACCACAATCAAGCTTCCCTAATCAAAGAATCACAAAAGTTCTCAAGACTGGGTTTTTGATAAGTTTCCCCTACAACATCTTGTATGGCATAAAAGGTAGATACAAACACAAAATATGCACTACCTAGCTTAGAAAGAATAAGATAGATAGAACGATCTTCGTCTATCTTTATCTTACATTCTTCACATAATGTTTTGAGTGTTTTAAACTTAGATAGACAGTCTTCAATGAAAGAAAAATCACTTGGACTCAAAGTTAGTACTTGATTTTCTAAATGTTGTGCTCGAATAATATTGTGTTTACCAAACACACATTCAATATTTTCCCAAGCTTCTTTGGGTTTATCAATTGATTGAAGGTGGAACCTTAAATCAGGAGAGATCGACATTCCGATTAATCCACGTACTTCGTCATTCCTATTATCCCATTTGGATTTCTTATCAACATCAGTGGGTGTTGTTTCCTTTCCCAAGGTAATCCGATACAAGCCTTTACTTATTAATAAATCCTCCATATGGGATTTCCATTGGAAGTAGTTGGTGCTGGTAAGTAAGAGATTAATTGTAGAAGCCATATTAAATATTCAGATAATACAGATTTAAAAACTGAAACTAATGATCTGAAAACAGAAACTAATGATTTAAAAAACGGCACTGAAAACAGACTTCAGATGTGAGAGTTATGACCTTTTTAAAAAATGCATAAATAGTAACCAAAGCACCACATGGTAGTGTAAGTTTCTTTATGAAGTGACCCACTTTTATAAAGAGAAGTGGGGCTCACTTTTACAAAGAGAAGTTGCATGCAAAACAAATAACTCTAAAATAAAATATTAAAGCTACTTATAGCGATTCACTTTTATACTTGAAGTGAAATACACTTTACAATTTTAGTATGATTTTTTTCAAAAAAAGTAACAAAAGAGAGACTTGAACTCAATACCTCTTTCTTAATAAGGCAACTTTTAACCAAATGGTCTAGAAAAACATATTGTAATGTTCAGAAGGAGGATTTTTGTTGTTGTTGTTGTTGTTGAAGATGGCCTTGGAGAGCATGCTAAAAAAAAACTTTTTTCACACAAGAAAAACATTTCGCTTCTCGATGACAACAAGGGTTAGATCTCAGTTAGCTTACCCGGAAGATGCACCTTTTCCTATCTGTTTCTGATTTTCCGAGGTCGCACAGGGCACGGGGCAAAGATCATACGCAGATCTAAAAAAGTAGAAACCCAGAAATAAAAAAATACAAAACCAAAATAAAACCAAAATACTTCTCTGCAAAAAAAATTAAAAATGCATATTCAAACTTTATACCTCCGGATCTGACTGTAATGGTCGTATATTGGGAAAACATAAACCTTTTCAAGTGAAACGAAAAGTGTTCATGAATGAAATGAGTTCTCTGGACGCAATGGAATAGTCATCTCAGCCCATAAATGTACGAAAATGACAGAAAATGGAGATGAGGCAACTCGTCTTCACTATCTCGATCTACAACAAGAGAGGGTCTTCAAACAGGCTCTGATACCATGTTCGACAACACAGGTATTCCAACATAGGATGAACACCTTCAATAACAACTCACATAACCAGATCAAAGATCAACACATCGATGTTTTTATGTGGTAAAACCCCTACGGGGAAACATCCACGGCCCAAGCCAACGCGACCACTTGGAGCAGTTTATTAATGCAAAGAAAAAGATTACAGAGAGATTTTACAAGAGAGTTTCTGACAATCGATCATTGGAAAATGACCCTCCATGCTCTTTAAATAGAGATCATGGACCAATTGGGTGTTAAGCCACAAATCAATGACCGTTAAGATTGAGGAGAGTATGAACCGTCATATCACTCTATGTTGGGAACATATCATGACCGTCAGATTTCCTAACTACAAATGCATACTAATGCATAGTAAAGAAACACACTAGAAAACACACTTTTACCTAACGACACAATAGACCAAGTGGATCTTAACTAACTCCTAAGTGTGTAAATATCCTAACATTTAATAAATGTAATCAAAATTTATTTTATATAAAAAAGTTTCATTTCATATATTGTAATCAAATATTAATAATTAATATCATATTGTCTTTCTTAATATAATTTAATAATATATTAATAATTAATCTTTGTATTGTCTTTTAGTAGATATAATATATGTAATCAAATAATTAATATAACCCTAATCCTAATAAACCCTAAAATATTAAAATAACCCTAATACAATTTGTGTTACGACAAATGGGACAATTGGATAGCTATAATTTTTTTTGTTCAACCAGGCGATTTACATTTTAACTTTGAGAAAGAGCACACCAGTAGTCTCATACCTGATTATAATAAATCTTTGGTTCACAATCAATCTTTTGCTGATCATAATCGTTGGTTCACAATATATTATTTTTCTGATTAACGAATTCTTACAAATTATTACCAAATCCAATCCAATGTAGTTACCATTAAATGAATCCATCGTTATATAAAGTATTTACTACGAGTTCTCTCAGAATCGCTTTAAATAAATCCATCCTTATATAAAGTATTTACTCAAATATATTTAATATTTTATGATACTACCAGTTCTCTCATAATCGCTTTAAGTAACGCCATTAAAAATTAAAACTCAGATTGATCAGTCTTAATACAGGTTACTAATAGTTCGATCGTTCAATTTTGATGGATCTCAATCTAATCGAAGTTCCAAATTATGGATCATTAAGCAGTAGAACTGGAATATTCACTGTAACTATCTCCCGTTTACGAAAAATAGATTTTAGCAGAGTTATTGTTATTAAGGAAAAATCATCATTTTCCATTGGTATGTAATGGAAATGGAATTGTGGTGATATGTTGCACACATTCTCTAAATGTAGGACTTCCAATATACTCACAAGACTGCAACACTTATGAAATAATCTTTGCATCTCTGAAATCATAGGATATTTAATCTTGCATCTCTGAAATCGCAATCCACCCCTGAAAGTGAAGCGAAACAACGATATGTAAACAACAATCCACCCCTAAAACTGAAGTGAAACAACGATATGCAAATATATTTAATCTTGCATCCCTGAAAGTCCTATAAGAAAAAGAAAATAGCCATTAAAGTCCCCTAAGAAAACAAAAATAGGCTTTTAACTATTTTAAAAGCTTCTCAAATCTTGATGAATACATAAAGAAAGAACGCAGTTGTCTAGATGTGATTCCTGAGCTGGTTGCAAATGGTATACTCGCCAAATACGAATGGTATAGTATCTTCTTTGCCTCAGACATGAGGTGGAAAACTTGGCATGACTCGAGTGAATTGAAACGCCAGCAACCGACCATAGATCGCTTCAAATCCATAAAAACGTGACAACATTTGAGACCTGCTATTAGTGGTAATGAGGAGTGTGAGGTAGTGAGGCGTGATAGTGTTTGCTAATTACTCAAATGTGGCAATCAAATAGTCATCCAGTAATTTCTTAATATGATTATGTAAATGTGAAAAAGTAAACATGTTAACCATGCATTCAGAAACACAAGGAATTTATGAACATTAAATCTCATTCATCCATTTGAATGTAAGACAAAGAATATGCTATCATCTTTAATTGTTGACCATCAGATTAGAATTTGTAATTAAAAAAATGATTAAATCATCGATTCCAATAGTGGGGAGGGCTATTGATGTAATTAATACATTGATGAGATAATACATTAATATTGATATACTAAAGTATTAATTAAATAATACATTAATGATAGATAAATTAATGTATAAAATAATAAATACATTATTGTATTAAAGTATTAAATAATTAAAATATTGTTGTAATTTATAAATTAAAGTATTAAAACATTATACATGTATTAATTAATTAATAACAATATAAAGTATTATTTTAATATTATATTAATGTATTTATTATTTAATATGTTTCATTAATACATTACATTATATAATCATAATCATATATACATAATTTAATTTATATATTAAATTAATTAAATCATGTAATTGTATTTACATTAATACAATTACAGTTACATGATTTAATTAATAATAATGTAAAATATTAATGAAATATATTAAATAATAAATACATTAATATAATATTAAAAAATACATTGTTAAAGTATTAATATACTAATAAAGTAATACATTAGTACTACATTATTAAAATAGTAATATATTACTATAGTATTATTGATTAATATATTATAAAGCATTAATACATTATAAAGGTATGAAAGTATTAATAGTTCATTAATCCATTAAAATAATAATGTATTAATAACATTAATAAAATAAAAATACAATAAAATTACTTTACCACCATTATTACATTTAAATACAAAACATTAATGAATTACATTTTTACATTAAAGTATCAATACACTAATACAATATTCATGAATACACTAGTTCAATTAATACAATAATCATTAATGCATTAATACAATGCACTACATTAATAATATAATACATTAATAAACTAATATTATATTAAGAAAATCTTAATACATTAAATTTATACTTTATATTGTTTTAAATTTATTATTAGCATTTTATTATTATTAATGTATTAATACTTAAAGTTAAACATTATATTAATGTACTGAACAATTAATATATTAATATTTTAACATGTTAATGTATTTATTGATGAATGCATTAATTAATAGATCATTATGATTGATCATGGTTAAATTTCACCATGCTTGACTATGGTTGATCATCATCGTGGTTGATTATTGTTGACTGAGTTTAACTATAGTTTCCCATACACACGGCTAACCTTCGTAGACCGTGTCGAGATGATTATGGTAGGCGATGTTGATTATGATTTAACCATAGTTTACTACGACACCATCACATTGCAGTGGTGATCAAGTTTTGTTCGTCACATGGCATTGATAGATTATGTTGAAGACATTGGGATGATAGGTTTTTGTTTCTCACATTAAATGACATTCCAATAGGTTTGTCACACTTCCAATGGGTTATGTTCATCACATTCTGACGCTGGGAGATGTTTGTGTCATTGCAATGTTGGGAAATGTTTGTCACATAGCGAAATTAGGGTTCTGAATGTCACATTGTGATAAGGAGTTATGTTCCTCACATTGTGATATTTTGAAATGTTTGTCACAATGTGACATTAGGATGTGGGCATATATCACGCCGTGGTGTTATGGTTCATCACATAGTGATGACAAGTCTATGTGCATAACATTGCGAGGTTACAAAGTTCGTGGCACTGTGACAAAGGATAGAGTTTTGTAACATAACGAAGGGTTCATAATGAACATCACATTGAACGTGGGTTATGTTCATCACATTGCGAAATCATAAAATGTTTATCTCATTGCAATGTTGGGCTATGTTTGTCACATTACGACGTTGCATTTTGTACATCACATTATGACAAGGGTTTATGCACATCACATTGTGATGTTTGAAAATGCTTGTCAAATTGTGACATTAGGATATTTGCATATATCACACCATGGTGCTATGGTTCATCACATGGTGATGACGGGTCTATGTGCGTAACATTGTGATGTTACAAAGTTCGTTGCGATGTGACAAAGGATATAGTTTTGTAACATAATGAGGTATCAACATGAACGTTACATTGCGATGTGGGTTATCTTTGCCACATTGCAACGTCGAAAAATGTTCAACCCATTGCAATGTAGGGATATGCTTGTCACATTGCAACATAAGGTTTTGTACATCACATAGCGATGAGGAGTTATGCTTTTCACATTGTGACATTTGGAAATGTTTGTCACACTACAACATTGGGGTATGTACATTAGATTGGGACAAGGGGTTATGTTCGTCACATTGCAACATTTGGAAAAATTTTGTCAAATTGTGACGTTAGGATATGTGTGTATCATTGTGACGTGAGGATATGTTTGTCAAAATGCAACAACTAGGTTATGTTTGTCACATTGCAACATTTGGAAAAATTTGTCAAATTGTGACGTTAGGATATGTGTGTATCATTGTGACATGAGGATATGTTTGTCAAAATGCAACAACTAGGTTATGTTCGTCACATTGCGACATCTACTTATAATCGAAAAATTACAACATTAGTATGTCCATTAGTATGTTCATCCCATTGCAATGTAGGGCTATTTTTGTCACATGTGACATTCAGTTCTATATATCACATTGTGACAAGGGGTTATGTTCGTCACATTATGACATTTGGAAATTTTTGACACATTGCGACATTGGGGTATGTAAATCACATTGCGATGTTTGGAAATGTTTGTCACATTCTAACATTAGGATATGCACATATATCACACCGTAGTGCTATGGTTCATCACATAGTGATGAGGGTCTATGTGCATAACATTGCGACATTACAAAGTTCATCACAATGTTGAAAAGGAAAGAGTTTTGTAACATAATGAGGTATCAACATGAACGTCACATTGCGACGTGGATTATGTTCATCACATTGCGACATCGAGAAATGTTCATCTCATTGCAATGTAGGGCTATGTTTTTCACATTGTGACATTGGGGTCTGTACATCACATTGTGACAAGGGGTTATTTTCATCCCTTGTTGTATTGGTAAGTATCACATTACGCCACAAAAGTGTGTATTTCCTACTTCATGCCTTTCTAGAAAAATGAAAATTTGATCTGTTCATATGTTTTTTGAAAGCTATAATTTCCAGTTGTTGGCTCGACATAGAGTTCATAGAGCATAGTGGATTATTTTCTCAAATACATGAGAAATTTATAAAAGAATTCCTCATTTTTCCAAGTGTAGATGGGAGATGCATTAGTGTCTTGTTGTAGTTGTTGGATCAAGATAGAAATTTTGGGATATTGGAACCAATCATGGTGAATTGCATTCAACCAATTCACTACAATGAGCAAGAGTGAAAAGAGGGACCCTTCTTCTTCATACTTCCTGGAAAGAGAATCAACTACCATATTCTCTTTTCCCTTCTTGTAAATGATCTCATAATCATAGACGAACATTTTGGTAACCCTTTTATGTTTCTCGAGGTGAAATCCACTGTTCTAAAAAACATTTTAGGCTATGATGATCAATTTGAATTTGGAAGCGTTTCCCAAGCAAGTAAGGACACCAATTATTCACCACATGCAAAATAGACAACATTTATTTTCCATATGTTTATTTTCCCAAGTGTTTCTTAGAAAGTTATTTACTAGTAAAGACCAAGGGTCTGCCTTCTTGCATGAGAACTACAACAATACCTTTCCCTGAGGCGTCACACTCAAAAAAAATAATTCATGAAGTTGGGAAGAGCCATTGCTGGACTAGTGCACATATCCTCTTTCAAATATTGGATGGCTTGATCAATGCTTGTATTCCAATTAAAAACATTTTTCATAAGGAGGGAAGTGAGTGGGGATGAAATTTTTGCATAGATCTGGATGAAATTTCAATAGTATCTAGTTAAACCAAAGAAGCCTCACAAAATTTTAAGAGTGTTAGGGCGGGGCCAATCCTTCATAGCATCAATTTTATTGGGATCCACTTGGACACTATCCTTACTAACAATATGGCCCAAGTATTTCACTTCCAAGGCCCCAAACACACATTTAGATCTTTTGAAAAAGATTTGATGTTGATAAAGTAGGCGTAAGACCTAATCCACATGTGCTAGATGGGATTGCCAAGTTTTACTATAAATGTAGGATGTCATCAAAGAATACAAGAACAAAAGCATAGAGTAAGGGTTGAAATATGTGATTCATGAGGCTTTGGAAAGTGGAGGGTCCATTACCTAGGCCAAAGGGCATGAACAAGAACTCATAATGACCTTTGTGAGTATGAAAGGTAGCCTTGGGAATATCAACCTCATTCATACAAATCTGGTTATATCTAGAATGTATATTAAGTTTGGTAAAGAATTGAGCACCAGTTAGTTCATCCGAAAGGTCATCAATGATAGGAATGAGAAATTTATCTTTAATGGTAATTTTTTTGAGAGCCCAAAAATTAGGGAACATGTGCCAAGTACATTCTATTTTGAGTACCATGGTCCATGCCCAATAAAGATGAATAAGGGTTGGTACTAGGGTGGATGACACCCACAGCTAAGAATTGATGAACAATTTTTTTAATCTCATTTTTCTGAGTGAATGGGTGGCAATAAGGCTGAACATTGGGTGGAAGACTATTGAGTACAAGTGGGATGGAGCAATCATGGGGACCATGGGAGGGTGGGAGGGCTTGGGGGTTTTAAAAAACAGAGTGGTATTTGGAGAGGATAAGCTACATGTTAGGATGAACTATTGGGGATGATGTCTTAAAGCCTTGAATGGCATGGAACTGGGAAATAATTCCAAAATGACATTTTTTGAGGATTTTTTCCATTCTATGTGAACTAACAATATCGAGGGAACCTGTCATGATTCCTTGGAACTGGTTGTGATTCACATATAGTTGGAAGCTCATGTATAATTCCTTGAAATACATGGTGATTAATCTTAGAGCGTGTAACCATTCAACACCTAGAACAATGTCTCAACCCCCCATTTCAATGGAAAACATGTGGGATTTAAAAGGATAATCACCAATTTGTAGGCACACATTTTCACAACAACCCCCACATTTCATGGAACCTCCATTAGCAATCATGATTTGAAAGTTGTTTATTGCATGGATATAACAATGGGTCTCTTGATCGATTCGTTAATGAATACATTTATGGGTGTTGTCACTATCGTGAGCATAATGATTGTATTATGCTTAATTTATCCAGTTAATTTAAGAGTTTGGAGAGATGAAATACTAGTTAGAGAATCCATAGAGATGAGGGGTTTTGCCTCAATGTGATCAAAGGGAATATTGTTATCATCTACCTAGAGTAGTGATTCAAGAGGAGAAACATCACCTTCATCTTCATAATTGTCCTTAGAAATGGCCATAAAAATATTTTTCTCCTTACGTTTGTGCCCCATAAAGTATTTTTCATCACAATTGTAGCAAAGATCCTTAAGTTGGAATTCAACCATTTTCACCTTGGTTGATTTTTGGACCTTAAGAGGAGGGGAAGGAAGAGTTGGATTGGTGGGGAGAGGATGGGGAATAAAGGATGGATTTTTTATTTGAGTAGTGACCACTTGTTGTGCTTCCTTGACTATGTGAGTGGCTTTAAGCCAGTTCATAAGGTGAGCCATTAGGACATGAGCATGAATATCATCACTTAGACCACTAATAAAGCAATCATGGAAGAAGATGTCTAGCATTCCTTCAGTGCAAAAAGCCAGTTTCTCAAAAGTCATGTGGTAGTCTTAAAATGTACCTGATTGTTTAAGCTTGTTCAAACAACCCAAATGATGAGTGTCATTGTCAAATCGTTTATAAAGAATGGAAACAAATTGAGTCCAAGAAATATAACCTCAGTGGGAATTTTTACACCATTACCACCATTTCCAATACTATGCATCTAAATAGAGGACACCAACATGAATTTTCATTAAGTCATCGATGATGCCATGCAAGGAGAAATAATGTTCTATCGAGTGACCCAACCAGTGGGGTCCGAGCCATCAAATTTATTCACCTCCACTTTAGGAAGACGTAAATCATGAGCAAATGAGTTAGAATGAAAATCCATGGAATGTGATGATTCAACTCCCTCTTGGCATAAAGCTTTTTCCATGGATTTAAGGCCCTTGAATTGATTAACAAACGTTGCCAAGGAATTCATTTGGGTAGTGAGGTAGTCAAGTCCGACGAGTTGGGAATTAAGGGTAACAATGTTGGAATTAATTTGAGCCAAAATTTGATCAATCTAAGTTTGAACTACTTTGAATTGGTCTTGAAAGTTGCTAAAGGATTCTTCGAGGTAACCCATGTGGTTGCCAAATTCTTGGTTGTAGGTTGCTATTCAGGGTGGGTGCACATGTGTGAGAGGTGAGCAGTGGGAAGGGGTGAGTGGGGTCGCACATAAAGGATTATTGGAGAGTTGTACAAAGGTGAATAGTGTGGTTGTCTGGACTAGGGAGATAAGTAGGTGGATCCACAAAAAAATATTTCAAAAGAGGGGTACGACCATGATCAATGCAAAGTGAGGAATCTGTTGAGATAGGTCCCAAATAAGAGTGCTAGTTGGTCCACAAGAAACAACTTCTAGAATATGGGTATCAGTGCAATCAGTGTGAAGTGAGGACTCTATTGAGATAGGTCCCAAATAAGGGTTCCAGTGGGACCACTTATAATCTTTTAATTTTACTCATGTGGATTTATACTTCTACCTAAATAATATTGCATTGAAAGAATTCGATATTGAAGATTGTGTAGGAATTTTTCAACCTGGATGAAAGATGCAACATTTCCGAGAACTAAATGTGCCAAAGTTCAACACCTTTTCAAGAATTGAAGCAAGGAGTAGTCTTGCGAATATTATAAGGACAAGGTATTTTCCTATTCTATAGCTCTTTGATATACTTGTGGGGTCCAACAGTGGTGCTCAGCCCAATATATCAGGATCTAACTAAGGAGGGTCAACCATACCCTTAGTCATACTACTCGATTACCCAGGTATGAGAGAGTATTATTCTCAAGTACTATTATTGGTGCCAATATACCAGGCAAGAGATTGATAGGTTGATATAAGGTTGGTTTTAAGATACCTACATGACTATCGATATACCTGAAGGAATGTGGAAGTAAAATTTTGTGTACAGGTGTTGTCTGATGCAATACCACTCAAAGGGGTACCAACATGGGTTACATGGGTTTCCAACAAATTGAAACCATGTGTAGTTCATGTGTGTGTTCTTCCCCAGTCATAGTTTTACCCGCTCAATGATAGATTAGCGTGGTTATTTATAGATTTCGAAACACATATATAGCCTAAAAAAGAAATTTCTAAAAATTTACTCCAAAAAAGTGTTATGATACCACTTGTAAGGTATCAAATAGAAGTATTTAGAGGAAGAGCACATATATTATCCAAATATTTAACATAAATAATACAACAACAAACATAATAACAATATGGGCCAAAATATGATGTCTTTATTAATCTGGAAGCATTGTTGACTTGCCTCTTCGAGGGGGAACCTCCAATAGAGAAGATCTAAACTTACAAATAATTCCACAAGACACCTTTTACTATGATTTTTACCTCTATGTACTACTATATTTTTAAGAACATTTTAGAGGAGGAGCTTTTGAGAGGTGGAAACTTCTAGTAAGTCTTCCTACAATATTTGTGTTCACATTATTACATAGGCTTATTTACTAATGATGGCCTTTATTTCCTAGCAATATATAGTATTTTATCTACTTTAGGGGTTAGGGAGGTTAGGACCCTAACAAGACCTATGATTGTGGTGCACCTTTTATTAATAGATGTTATGATATCCTAGTCATATGACAAATGTTTCCATGATGATAAATGGTTACCACAAAAAAATGAAACCATTGTAGAAGTTTTTCCTAGGTTTAGTTCAACTCCCCTTTGTGAAAATGATAAGTTTGTGGAGTTCTTTTGGTCCTAGTTGGTATTGTACAATTAATTCCATGATTTTTCGTACAAATATAGGTACTACAACTAACGTCATCATACAAAATTTGGAAACCTTTAATTACAACCCCTAACATGTAGATCATAATCCAATACCTCCAAAGGATCCACCTCAATATAAAGATGAAGATGAAGATTTTCTAAATGTGTAGAG
>JZKD02S1910420.1:20038-45784 GCA_000966675.3 Picea glauca
GGCCTTATTTAATAATATAGTGGACCTAGTCCACCTTACATTGAATGACCTCCACTATTATCACTATGGGCCCTCTGGGCCCCCCCACTACCTCTCTAGCTACCTTACAGATATGTTGCCTCTTTATCACTGATATGTTCCTCTATTTCTTTAACCTTAACCTGCATATCAAAATTGTGTTGAAGAGAGGGGTCGACCTCTGCTTATATAGGTTGAAGAAGAGAAGAGGAGAGACTCGAAATAGTAACATGTTTGCACGAGTTAATCATAACTCAACTTCATACTTTAGTTCGAACTTAGAACTAGAATTGAGACTGGTTACAACTCAAAATTACACTTTAGTTCGAAAATAGAACTAGACTTGAGATTTTAGTTACAACTCAACATTACACTTTAGTTTGAAAATAGAACTAGACTTAAGACTTTAGTTGCAACTCAACATTACACTTTAGTTCTAAAATAGAACTAGACTTAAGACTTTAGTTGCAACTCAACATTACACTTTAGTTCTAAAATAGAACTAGACTTAAGACTTNAGTTGCAACTCAACATTACACTTTAGTTCTAAAATAGAACTAGACTTAAGACTTTAGTTGCAACTCAACATTACACTTTAGTTCTAAAATAGAACTAGACTTAAGACTTCAGTTGTAACTCAACATTACACTTCAGTTTTAAAATAGAACTAGACTTAAGAATTTAGTTGCAACTCAACATTACACTTTAGTTCTAAAATAGAACTAGACTTAAGACTTCAGTTGCAACTCAACATTACACTTTAGTTCTAAAATAGAACTAGACTTAAGACTTCAATTCCAACTTGGCATTACACTTTTAGTTCTAAAATAGAAC
Source organism: Picea glauca (assembly GCA_000966675.3). NCBI lineage: Eukaryota > Viridiplantae > Streptophyta > Pinopsida > Pinales > Pinaceae > Picea > Picea glauca. The sequence continues at coordinate 20,891 of JZKD02S1910420.1, forward strand.
TAGAATTGAGACTTTAGTTACAACTCGACTCTTTACAAGGGAATTCAAAATTCTCTTCATGGTGGATAATGTTACATGCGCCAACGCACTAGATCAATACATTTATATAATTTTCAATATTAGGAATATCGTTTGTTTCTAGCTCATAGGAATTAGATGCCTTGACTTTTTCTCATGGTTCACAAGTTTTGACTAGGCTCACAAAGGTTGTATGTTCCCCTTGACTTTTTTACTAGTCAATCCATGCTCACAGAGGTTGTACGTTCCCCTTGACTTTTGCACTAGATTGTTTATGCTTACAGAGGTTGTACGTTCCCCCTAGTTTTTGTCAATACCTCACAAGATTGGTTGATTCTCCAAATCTCCCTAGCTAGCCTCAGGGTGGCCCATATGGCCTCTCATTGAAGAATGACTGTCGATGCTGCCAAATTTAACACTCCCTCTCAGCGAGGGAGTCATTCTCAGCCACACCAAGCTTGCCTCTCAGCTGCACAAACTATCTCAAGGTCATAGGTTTGGTCAGGATATTGGTTACCTGCTCGCTCATGGCTATGTACTATATAGTTTTTCTCTGGACCAAGTCTCGAATGTAGTGGTACCTAATGTCAATATGTTTTGAAATATTGTGAAAGATCAGTTTCTCTATCAGTTTTATACAACTTTTATTATCACAGTGAACCACCTTCGTCTCGATCTTGTCACCAAACAACCCATAAACCAATTTTTTGAGCCATACTTCTTCCTTCCTAACATCACTTGCTGCAATGTACTCATCCAATGTTGTACTTTGTGCAATGGATCCCTTCTTCTGTCTTGACCAAGAGGTCATAGCGGATCCTAAATTGAAGCGATATCCAAAAGTAATCTTCTGATCCACTGGGATTCCTGCCTAGTCAACATCTAGATACCCATGCAGAAATAAACCACCACTAGATGTATATCTCAGACCATAAGTAATGGTCCCTCTGAGATATCTCAATATTTTATGTGTTTCCACCCAATGTCTCTGTCTCGGTTTAGTCATGAACTAACTCATTGCAATAATTGCATAGCATATATCTAGACTAGTGTGGATCATGTACATCAATGATCCAATTAGTTGCATATACATGGTGGGATCCACCAAATATGAACCTGTATCAGAGTCATGCAACTTCCTTAGGTTGTTAACCATCGGAGTAGACATGGATTTCCAATCCATCATACCAAACCTCTTTAGTACATCCACTGCGTATTTGCCTTGTGCCACAAATATCTCACCCTGTCTTTGCCACACTTCCAATCCTAGGAAGTAATGCATCAAGCCTAAGTCTTTCATATTGAATTATGAGGTTAGATCCCTCTTACACCAGGATATTATCCCTTCATACCCTGTTAGAAAGAGATCATCAACATATAGGATTAGTATAACAGGTTGGTTACCTCTTACCTTGAAGTATAGATTTGCATCAACATCACTTTTTTGAAATCCCGGGCTTTTAAGAAAGCCATCAATCCTGTCATACCAAACTCTAGGATCCTGCTTCAAACCATACAAGGCCTTCCTTAGCTTGCATACATGAGTTCCTTTGTTATGAAGTACAAAACCATCTGGTTGTTTCACAAAGACCTCATGTTCAATTTTTCCATTCAAGAATGTTGTTTTTACATCCATCTGATGTAGTTTCCAACCAAGAACAGAAGCTAAAGAAATAATAGTTCGAATGGAGGTATACCTGGCTACAGGGGAAAAAGTCTCTTTGTAGTCAATTCCTTCTTTCTGAGTGAATCCTATGGCTACAAATATTTCTTTGTACTTTTCCACACTTCCATCAGCTGCATGTTTGATCTTATAGATCCATTTGGAAGAAACCACTGATTTGTCTTTTGGCCTCGGCACAATGTTTCAAACAATGTTATTTATAATAGACCTGAATTCCTCAAGCATGGCATCCTTCCATACTTATAATTTATATGCTTGTTCAAATGAAGAAATTTTTGCATCACTAATGTTTATCATCAGTGCAACATAGCCTCCAAACCTATGAGGCCTCTTCCTTTCCCTAAAAGTTCCTTTGGGAGAAGCTATCATTTCTACTTCTTGCATTATTTCTTTAAGCCACCCTGGCTTCCTCTTGGCTGGAGGTTCTTCAAGAGTTCTTTCTAACACTTCAACAGGTTCTAGGGGATAATTACTTGGCCCTTCACAAGTTTCCTCCCTCTGATCATCTAACTCTTCATTTTCAGAAGAGGGTGAAGATGGTTGAATTGCTTTTGATTCCTGCTGAAGTTCTCTGGATTTCTTAAATGCAGATTCCTAGTGGAAATTCACATCTCTACTTACCTCTATTTTCCTCTGACCTGATACATAAATCCTGTAATCCTTGGAGTTCTCACTGTACCACAAAAAAACCCCTTTCTTGTCTGAAGGTTCCATCTTTGTCCCCTTTTCCTTAGGGACATGAATATACACAGGACACCCAAATATCCTTAGATGCCCTACTTCAGGTTTGATCCCTAAGAAGACATCTTCAAGAGTCTTGTCCTGCAAGGTAGCATGTGGAAACCTGTTTTGAATATACATGGTAGTGGAGGTATCTTCTTCCCATAAATAATTTGGCAGATCCTGGTCAAACATCATTGCTTTTGTTGCCTCACAAATTTTCCTATTTTTCCTCTTAGCAACTCCATTTTGTTGATGGTTATATGGCATGGTCAATTGTCTCTTGATTCCTATTGAATTTCATAAATACTCAAACTGAAGAGATTCAAACTCTCCTCCATTGTTTGTTTTAAGGATTTTGATGTGTTTCCCTGATTGCTTTTCAATAAAGGCTTTATACTCTTCGAATTTATCAAATGTGTCACTTTTATCTTTAAGAAAATATATCCAACATTTTCTTGAGTAATCATCAATAAAAATGAAATAATACAAACAAACACTGAGTGAAGGATATGACATGGGACCACATACATCAGAATGGACCAGATCTAAGATGACATGAGTTGTGTTTTCACTACCAGGAAATGCTTTCTTTATATTTTTACCTAGCATGCATCCCTTACAAATTTCATTTTTACTCATAGAAATAGAGGGCATGTCGCATACCATGTTCTGTAGATCTGGAAGATCTTTGTAATGAAGATTGTTGTCTCTTGACCAATTTTTGAGGAAACATTGGTCGTTTTTGACCACTTTTGGGACTTCGATGGGATGGTCGAAGATGGAGCGCCCAGGCAAAGCGAAGATCATGGGATCTCACTTGTTTTGCAAGCTTGTGGACCTAGCAAAGGGTTTTTAGGGTTTATGTAATGGGTATGTGTTGTGGGTGGGAAATCCCCCTATGGACTAGCATTAAGGGTTCTGTAATGCATGCAGAAAATGATCTGAAGTCTCCTACTTCTTACCAACATCCCAATCATAAAAACCATTATTCATATGCCAAGACAAGGTTAAAAAGATCAAGTTATTGTATCTTAGTTTCCGTGTTTGATGTCGATCCTTTAACGTTTGTTCACTCCTTGACTACAAATCTCCTCCCAATGTTGATCTACATCCACAAAAATAAAAACAAAGAAGTCCACATGCATATGATCTATGAAATAATGGGTTAGATATTCTATCAAAATATAATCAAATTTAAACATTGAAAACCTCATATGGCAGGATGGGAAAAGTACTTCTTTTTATTAATATCACAAGAGTAACTTACAATAGTGAGATCAGCCACTGCTCCTTGAGTTTGGTCATGGGCTCCTCTTCAACTGTGCTCCAACTACCTTTGTATATGCTTCTCTTCACACACTAGTTGCAAAAGGTTGGGACAAAGGGAATGCGAAATCAGGTAGAGTTTCTTTACAATTATTTTCCTCCTCCAAATGGGACCCCTACCCCTTCTTTTGTAGGCTAGAAATTGCTAGGTATTTGGTCGAGTGACCGGCTATGGGCGATCAAACGGTTTAGGTAACTTACCCAAAACTATGAGTTATGTCTACAACTTTCCATTTTTCGTTCTTTTGTAGGTATATGTGGGCTGTAGTAGGACAACTAGCATATACATGTGTGCAGTAGTGGAGAAAGGCATGTGTGCCTTAAAAAAGGGTGTTTTTAAGAAGAGATGTTTAGTAGTGACTTGAAAAAAATGGAAAATGAGATGGCCTGATGCCAGGTATGCATGTCTGGTGCAAATTAGGGTTATAACAGATGCCCCCTAATGTATGAGGTTAGAAGAGCATATGATTGAAACGATACATTATCAATATCTACCAACATATGAAACAAGTGAGCCCAGGGACCAGAGTTCGGGAGGTGCCATCTACAAAATAAAAATTGTCTCACTGAGGTGGGCATACCCATGCTCGGGATGAAATAAAATCATGACTGCCAATAAAAGACACTGCATATCCATGTCATATAACTATATAAAGTGTAGCCGCGAGCAATACACAACGAATCTACATCTTGAAATCAAAAAGATATACATGTATAGTATCCATCTTCCAGAAGAGAATAAGGCCTGATGGCTGGAGATGTGGCCATCAGAGCTCGAGCATCAACTTCAAAATCTTCACAACTCGGGTAGGAGTGTAATATGAGTGTATGAATTCACTACCCAGAGGTCTTCGATGGCTTGTTAGGAATGGACTAGAGGATCTTTATGATCAGGCTGAGGGCTTCATAGATTTCGAACAAAGACTTGATTGGACTTTTGGGATGGTTGGGCATGAGGGAAAGAGATAAACTACAGAGGGGCCGACTCAAGATTCGTAAAAAATTCCCTTGGACAATAGCATGACAAAAGATGAGACTCAGGAAGCATGGTATTTGACATAAGTCTATGATGCAGGAGGCAACGCAGACTCTACAAATGTTTGGAAGAATAACCAAACGAAGGAGGACATAGCTCTATGTAGCGAGAAAAACTTCCTAAGGTCATATTAAATCCCAAGGATTTTCAAACAAACGAAAGGATGTGCTTTGTCCAAGGGTGACTCATTGTGCTTCCAATAAAAAGAAAATACTTTTCCCTTCCTTTTTTGGGGGTATATTTGATTTTTTTGTCTTTTTCAATAATTTTGGAAAGCTTGAAAAAGAATAAAATAATTCTACATTACAAAGGAGGATCGAGTGTCACATACATACTAGTTCCAAGCACAAGGAACACATGGATGCTCAAAGAAAAGGGATATATGTAGGAAAATGACACTCAAGAAAAATCCTCCATGGGACAAGGTGTCAAGACGCAGAGGTAAAGTGCTATAGGGCTTGCATATAAGCCATGCTTCAGATGGTTCAGTTGAGAGAAACATGGAGCTAGAATTAGGCCAAAGACGCAGGTATGCAAATGTGATTAATAAGAAACAATGGTAATGTCCTTCGATGTGATTTTAACGAGCCTAGAGAAGGTAAACTCGACGGTTTTTCATATTTAAAGAGTTTGAAAAAGTGTAAAAGGAGACTCCGCTGAGGTACCTTTTTTGAAGGTAGTCTAGTTAGTTCAAAAAAGGGGTAAATTAGCACCGAAAATATGTATATTCAAAACCATTTTAACGAGTGTGATAAAGACAAGATCACTCGAAAAAAAATTCATATTTAAGGAGTATGAAAAAATCTTAACTATGGACTCCGTCAGGAATGTTCTTCTGGACCATTTTAATCAGTGTGAAGGAATAAGGTCACTCGATGATCTTTTCAATTTTAGGGAGTCTGAAAAGAGCTTAACTATGGACTTCGTGGGGGTTCCTTTTTCGTAAATTTAGTCCCTCAGGCCCGAAAAAGGGTTAAAATCATACCTGAGAATACTCTTCTAGGGAATTGAAGCTCCTAGAGTATACCTTTATTCATAAAGTTGACCATCCAGACCGAAAAAGGGGTAAACTACCACCGGAAAGACATGCCTTCAAATTTTAGTTTAGCGAGCGTGAAGGTCAACAAGGTCGCTCGACAATCTTTTCATTTTTAGAGGGTCTAAAAAGGGCTTAAAAGAAGACCCGTTGTGTTTTGTGGGAGTCCCAAGGGTGAGGTCAAGACTGATCATGCATCATGCAAATGAGGCTCAAACTCATAATAAGGATAAAACTAACAAGGACTTCCAAGCCTATAGTTAGTAACAACGACATGGATGCCAAATGCAACCAGGATCTATCTAGGGCATCCATGAAGGGTTAGGCTCTACCACTAAAATACGACACTTCTCAAGCAACAATGATGGTTCTATGTCATAATTCGGTGGGATCGATCCTATGGAAAAGAGAAAAAGGTAATGAGGTGCAACAAGTGGAGGTGGAATCCTATCTTACATGCACAAAGTTGGAAAAATGACTTTTTACTAAAAGACCTTGAAAATGACCCAAATCTCAAAAAAAAATCCCAATACCCAAAGTACCACTTATTGTAACATCCCCTAAGAAGATTTTGAATCATTTTTCAGGTTAGAAGAAAGACAAAAAGGTCCAAAAAATGACAAAAAGTGGCCAAAATGTATATAAATAGAAGTTGGTAGCTCATTATCACTATTGCTAATTGAGAAATTAACTAAAAGCCAAAAATACCCCTTTGTGAAAAGAATTGATTCCGGGAGCTTCAGTGGATGAAATGAACTTCCTCTTGGACCAAGTAAGTACATATTATCCCCTCTTGCATTTCAATTTTTAAATTATGCATTTATTTTAGTTTTTGAGGGGGTGTTGACCTTTAAAAAGGTCAGCCCTAAGTATACACGGGTTGTCCTATGACAACCTGCGTGTGAACACGTGCAAAGGAAAGAATGAACACATGCACACATGACTGTGTGTATTACAACCCACGTATACCCTCTAAGATGTTGAAAAAAAAAGAAAAAAATTAAAGAGCTAATCTCTCCTAAACTTGTAAATTGCAGGATGTATGTTCATTGGAGAGAGAGAGAGAGAGCATGAGGACATTGATTTTATGGTCGGTGAGGACCTTGTTGCTACCATTGTATTGGCTCAATGTGGTATATTAAAGTTATTCCAATGTTCATTCATGCGGGCACAACCCAGGCTATTGAATGCCTTAGTTGATTATTGGCATCCTGACACAGAGGCCTTCATGCTTGAGGGATAGTTGTTGACTCCAATGACTGAGGATATTTACTTCCTGACTGACCTCTCAAGGAGAGGGGAAGTAGTCAATTTTCACACTTTTCCCTCCAGGCCTCTCAACATAGCGGAGTTGATTGGACTCCACTGTGAAGCTAGTATAGACAAAATGGGCACATAGGTGCCGATAAACAAGATCTCGGGCCTATCACTAAAAGTGATAGTTTTTCTTATTGAGCAGATCACTGGATCCATAGCTCTACATCAGGATTCCTGAGTGCACATGAATTGTGTGGTTCAGTGCTTAAATGCACAAGTTTTCGACTAGAGTACTACTTTACTAGATTGCATGGAACGACAACTTACAGAATGTCACATGCGGAGGCATAGAAACTTCAGGTTTGGGACTATTTTGTGCTCTTTATTCTTCGAGAGGGTACCTAGTCTTAGTTCGAGGGAGACAGTATGGGGGCACATAGCCTCCTCTCCAGCAATATGCAGATGGGTGGCATTGTTTTCATGACAGGGGGGAGGGAGGACTATTGAGGCCTTTGACGACAAGTTTTTTTACTGGTGGTCTTGGAAAATATTGGCAATAGAGGACTATCCTTATGTCGAGATCAAATTTTATAGGGACCCTGACATGGGCGTACCTCCCAGAGTGGTACGAGGAAAGATAGGTATGCTTGTTTTTCAACGTTATTTAATTTTTATGTTTTTTTTATATATATATCATTTTTTTTTATACGAGAGTATCTAACACGTATGTCTTGGTTATGTGTAGACACAGGGCTAGTGCATCTAATAGACTTCATGAGGACTAGGCGACATCCTCGACCAGAGGTGGGACCAGCCGCGGTCACTGGACTGGCAGTAGTAGGGGGACCTCTACATGGGGAGGCTGAGAGAGTTTTGAGATGGGTAGAGTGGAACCTCACCGCTCTTACTCGGACAGTCCCCATGGTGGAGATCAAGGATCTCCCACCATCCGTGTAGACTCATGTTGTTGGGGCACCACGGACGTGGGCCCATATTTTGTGGCATCTGGCTAATGCCTTTGTTCACTATGATAGGTGTTACACCTCAAAATTACTCTCTTCGATAGTGTCGCAAGTGTCATCATTACAAGTGTTGTAAGTGTCGCATCTTGTCTGCAAGTGTCGCATCTTGACTATAAGTGTTGCAATTGTCAAAAAACATCATACCTCCATCTTGCATATGTCGTGCCTTTAATGACATCATGAATACACTTAATACACCTCAAAGGGTGGTTTGGAAGAAGAGAAATCACTTGACAAGAAGTACAAGCCTTTTCCCATGGAAAAAACACTAAAAAACTGAATTTTGGAGAGGAGCGCTCACATAGCCACTGTCAAGGAGTGATGGTGCTCCTTGAGCTTTTCTGGGGAAGTGCTTGAGTGCCTTGTGCACCCTTTTGGGGGAGCGCTACCCTTTTTTTGGAAAATTATGGGTTTTTTGAGGCAAATAAGGGAAGAATCCCTCAATTCCTAAAGGTAGTTGGATTTGAATAGATGATCAAGGCATGATCTTAGGGAAGATCCTAAATTGAAGGAGAGGAATCCTTATCTTATCCCACAAATCTCTCAAGTGGTTGGACCTCCCCAAAGTTATATAAGGAGGACTTCTCATGGTGAAAGGTACAATGATAATTGAGAATTACATCAAAATTATGATCCCATGAGTGAGATGTCATCAAATCAATCAGTGGAGATTGATTGAGCAAAGGGGTTGGACAAGGAGAACTGGAAGAGGCTGCTACACCTTCATTCAAAGGATTGTAAGTTCTTTTACTTGTTCTCATTAATACAATCAATGCTTGGCCTGTTTCTTTCAAACTTATGCTTGTTCCATATGAGTTTGTCTATAGTAGGTGGATCTATGTTTGAGCTAATTTCAATAGAGTAGGAAGTCTTTTGTACCTTTGTTTGCTTACAGGGCCTATCAGGGAGTTCAAGATCGAAGCTCATCTAGGACTTTGCAAGGACAAATGTTGCTTATAAGGTACATATATTTCTCCTTCTCTTTCATTCATTATCTTGATTAGATCTAAAAGGAAGTCAGTGTCCATGTTAATCACTTTTTGTCTTGGCCTTAGGAGTCTAGAGGCCAAGAGGGAATCCACTTGTCCACAGGGGGATTCACCTATAATAGAAATTGGCGAATCCACTGGGGAGGAGCTTTGATTTTTGTTTCTATTCCAAGATCTTGATGTGACTCTTTTCCCACTAATTTGATATTCTCCATATTGTCATGTTGATTCTTAGATTTGTTTAATTGCCTCATTATGTCATCAGGATCACCCTGATTGACTAAATTTCCTTCATTTTTTTAGTTTTTTTTTTTCTGAGTTTTTGGAGCAGAGCACTCCCCTCCTCGTGCTGTCAGAGTGCTAGAACTCCCCTATAGCCTTACACAGGGAGCTGGAACGCTCTAGTGCCCCTTACACCATAGAGCTACCCCATTTTTGTGAGAAATTCTCCATAATTTTCATCTTCTGAAGCTATTTCTGGGTTTTGGCATTTGCTCAGGGTCCCATACTCTTAGTCCATATTGATATTGGCTTTCAAACACCCTTATTTCTGAGAATTCATCCTCTTTTGTTTGGATTTTGACATATTCTTTCCTTGCCTTGAATCCACTCTTTGTCTTTGCTGACCTAGAGTTAACTTGTTGTTTTCTTCTCCTTTATCCGACTGAGTGAAAACTTTTGTGAGGAAATCCAAAGGTATGTGAAATTTTCATTTGATCTTTGAGTTCAAATTTCCATCATTTTTCTTTTGTTTGAGGTTTTTGGTTCTTGTTTGCAATTTAGTTATCTTTGTCCTTCTTGTCTATTTCACGACGAGGGTGTATTTTTTGTTTTGTGTGAAGTTTGCTTCTGATTGTTTAATCCTGAAGACCGATTGACATTTAGAAGTTTTTCATTTGATTATCATTCACATATAAGAAAAGGGACATATTTTAGTGATTGGTTTGGATATTAGGAGGCATTTATGAAATTTTTAGCATTGCATTGGATTTCATTGAGAAACACTTGTATGAGGACATTGCATCTTAGTGTTTGATAGTGAAAACAACTTTCTCTCTTTCCCTTAAATAAACATTCATCGAAAGACAAGACTGCTTATCATTTTATTGTGCATATTTTTTGGGAATTGAGTCATCATACCATCAGTTTCATTTTCATACACCCTTTCAGTAAAGAACAACCACAAAATCAATGCTAATTAAAAATGATCTAGAACATTTTGTTTTTAGGATCTTCCACCAACATTAGACTAGGATTAGCACTTTGGATTAGGCTGTGAGTACAACTCTCCAAATTTTTCAAAATGAACATTAGCATCCTAATATAGGGAGAGTCAAATCCAATTGTTGTATAGGATTTCTAGGATCCTCCTCTCACACAGAGGTTACACACAAGGTCACATTCTAGTGAGTTACAGATATTATCCCTCTGTGGTTCAACTGTTTGTAGTGGTCAGATCGTATATTGGGGGTCACTTGAAGGTATACCCACGATTATGTGTGGGAGCCTCTCAAGTTGATTTTGGACTTGTTATCCTTCCCATACGTTCAGATCGGATTGTCGACTGTACCCGCCTAGGGGATAACTGCGAGTTGGTTTCCATAGTTTCCATAATCCTTAGGTACTTACATGAGGTGATAGTGAAGAGAAGTCTCACTCTACCTAGGATAGACATTGGTCAAACTCACTCAGGCTCCTTGGAGGGTAAATCCACAATTACTGTGTGGAATCTTGCACCAAGGTGAAAGTCCGTTAAGCAGGTCACTATTGTAACTATTCCACCATATCCTAGCCCCTTCTTGACTTGATCACGTGAAGTTGGATTTCATCACCAACTAGTATGATCATCGAGAGAAGTTTTGTTTTCTTGGTTTTGATTTCTAGATTATATTAGCGATGTTGTTTCTTTTTGTTAGTTGGCTCTAGATTTTCAACGTGTACGATTATTCTCCAAAATTGAGCCTGTAGACGATAAAGGTCTTCGTCAATCACATAGGATGCAAGGGTTTCCTATAGAAGGCTACCAACCCTTACCTCCTAACCCTCCAAAAGACAACTACCGTGGAGAGGTAGACAATCAATCTGACGCTGAAAGTGTTCTTACTCCTCCCTTAGATAACTCAGAAGGCGCTTTGGTTATGGTTGAGAATCCCACTCCTTGCACTACATATGTGTTGGTAACCCCTCCCAAACCACTTTTATTTCGTTTAGACTCCCTTGGGAATGTCATAGATGAAGAGGTCCCACAGTTACCTGTAAGAAATTTTACTGAGACATATATGGGATCCATAGAACCAACCTTCAATGATGAGTATAGGACTCATGTTCGTCCTACCACTACAGTAGATACAAATCCCACACCTGCTAGTTTTGTATGGAGGACTTCATCAGGACGAGATCTCTATGAGCATTTTGAATCCTTTCGACAACCCTTCAATCCTCATGACCCTCCTGTTGAAAGTGGGCCATCTAGTCAAATGATGAATCACCCCATCGATTAGGTCATTAACCCTACTGTTGCATCAACACAAGTCTATCCTAATGCCGGACTCATAACCCCTACTCATTCCCAAGGCACTTCGATCCCTACCCTCACTTTTACAAACTTTCACTCTATAGCTCCACATGTTCCGCACGATCCTGTTGGGACATCTTTTCACCTGAGAATGCAGACCCTTGCCAACCAAATACAACCGAATGGAGGCCAACCACCATCTAGTGGACCTGCCCCTCCTAGAAATCCACCATCCTATGGCAGGCCTACCCATCCCAGAGGACAACCCCCTTTTCATGTTCTTCCTAGAGGGAAACCTCCCTTTGCCAGTCATACCCCGGTCATTAATCCACCACTAGCAGGGGGGAAACCTTCGTCTGCTAGAAACCCTTCAAAATTCTAGTGAGTATATTCCGAAGGCACATTTACCCAACCCCATGTTTAGGGGCACTTATATCATAACCCACAAGGAGGATTATCAAATCCTTCTCCTTCCAGACCGTCTTATGGAAAACCTTATCCGGGTGACATCCCAAACACCATCTGGAGTCCTCAAGGACAACAAACTTATCCTCCCCATGGGTCTAATGTGTATCCCCCTCTGAGATCTACTCCTTACCCTCCTTAAGGGCACAATGTTCATCCTCTTTCTAGGCAAATGAATCACCCGACTTATAATTCTCATAACCCACCAAGTTATGCAAATGTTTCTTAACCATCATTGAATCCTATTTATCCTGGTCAACAAAAACTATATGTAGGAGGACCTACTAGTTACAACTATCCACCTAACCCAGTTTATGGTCCTACTAGTGTTCCTATGCCACACTAGTATCATCGGTAAATTAACCGACAACTACCTTTCCTTGTGACTCTGGATCTCCCAGACTTGTCTCAGTTAACTAATGATCCTATTTTTCATTCACCGGTTTGGCCAGTTATTCCAGCTAAACTTCCTTCTGATATTCCAAAATTTGATGGAAAATCTGGAGAAGATCCAAATAACCATGTGATGACTTTCCATTTGTGGTGTTCATCAAACTCCCTCATGGATGATTCTATACGTTTGTGTCTTTTCCAGTGAACACTTACAGGCTCAGCAACAAAGTGGTATATTGAATTACCACATGCTTCTTTTCATGATTTCAATTACCTTTCCATGTCTTTCCCCACACACTTTCAACTACCTATTCACTACGAGACAAGTATTGAAATCTTGAACTCCCTTCATCAAACTGATTCCGTGCATATCTCTGACCATATTCATGAGTGGAGACGATGATGAAGGATGATCAAGGTAATCATTATTGACATATTATTGACGGAATGGTGGCGCAAAGGAAAAGACACTAATGGTACCGATACTTTACCGAATCCATCTTCATACTCTGTTAGTCCTCCATCATTTAATCCTCTGTCTAGACCACTTCAGATTGAGAAATCTATGTTTGACTCTATCTTACGCCCTCCTAAGAGCACTATCCGCAAAGCTACCTTTAATCCTAGTTCACGTGCCACCCAGAACTACAACATTGTTGAATATTTGTCTCAAGCACCATGTGCTATGTTTGCATTAGAAGTTCTATAGCACTACCCCAGTCAACGTAGAACGCTCTTGGTTGCTATCGGCGTTGTTGATACCGAGTCATCCAACCACATCATGTTTAAACTAGATAATTATGAATCTTGACTCTCCCACCAACTTGCTTTCCAAGTTGATGTTGTTGTTCACAATTAACAAATCCACCAAACTATTCTGGATGAGGGAGCCTCAAATAGTGTCATGTATTTATCATGTTGGAAAGGTTTAAAATAACTGGCACTTAAAAAATCCCCAACGATGTTACATGCCTTCGATGGACGAGGTTTCCATCCCCATGGGCTTTTACTGTCCTTTCCCATCCAATTGGGTGGAAAAACTGTCACTGTTGATGTCGAGGTGGTCGATGCTCCCATCAATTACAACTTGTTACTTGGAAGAAGTTGGTTTTATGCTATGACTGTCATTTCCTTGTCAGTATTTCGATGTGTACAATTTCCTCATCAGGGAAAAATTGTCACTATTGATCAGTTGGATTTCTACATGACCGATTCTCATGCTCCCGCTACCAACAATATTCCTTTCTTAGGAGACCACAAGATCATGTCTGAAAGCATTGGTGTTGGCTTACTGAAATATTCTAGCCTCACGGGTACCTTCTCTACACCACTTCCACCGAATACACATCATATTGCCACCGTCGATATGATTTCGACCGTGGCTTATCAATCTTTGGAATCATCTGACCCTTGGATTGTACCTAGTCCATTAGAATTCGATGCACTAGGTGACATTGTGCCACTTAGTCCAGCCAAAAAATCATATGTTTCCATCCAATCCCATTCTCCCTTGTCGGATGATGAACATCTATTGGCACCCGATAGTTACTCGATTCCATCACGGTAAAGTTCCTTGTCATCTACGATCGACTACATTTCCCCAATTTTTCCTTTTGATGAATCTATTAAGGAAATGATGAGAATTGACGAGATACCTTGGGATGATAACCATCATCGATCCTTTTTTCTTCCCCCTTGTGAAGAAATTCGTGCAAATATACACTCTATCTTCCCTCCTGCTGTTGATTTTACATCATCTCCCATGCTTTCAACTTATGATGATTTGGATATGGTATTTGACATGGTGATCTCTTCGGTAGGGCTATTGGAGCCTAATCTCCTTAACCCTGTCGTGAGCCTCGACACTTGTTCCTTCCAGAGTGATTTTCTTCCATCCAGTGAAGATCTCTTGGAAGACATGACTGAGTTTTGTCCCTTGACATGGTTTTCTTCCAGAGCATTATTTTCTTGAAAGCCATGATCAAGAAAAGTCCACGAGCACATTTTTTCCTCTCTGTCACAAGCTCATTAAAAAATGAAACAGAGGACGTGAGCATAGTTTTCCTCTCTGTAGCAAGCTCGTTAAAAAATGAAACAACAATCTAGGGATTGAACCCAGAGCCCTGAGCATAGTTCTTTTTTTATGTCAAGCTCGTTAAAAACTGAAACAGTCACCTCTCTTGAACCTTCATTTCATCCACCCTAATCATTTTTCTCCATCTAGTAGAGAAATTGGTGACAACCTCAAAGTCAGTGAATGAATTGAATCTTGGAGGGTATGTCTCCAGTCTTTGATGATCATTCTGGAATTAATACCCCATATTTCAAGCTGGGGGAATACTGAGCTTAGTCTTTGTTCTTTCTCGTGCTCGTAAATACATGAGAATGCAACTGGGTAAAATTTTATCTCTTTTTCAGACCTGCATGGATAAGCAAAAAAGGAACCCCTTGGAGTTGTCTTTGAGCTCTTTTCAGACTCTCTAAACATGAAAAGATTGTCGAGTGATCTTGCTTCCTTTCCCACTCGTTAAAAGGTTTGAAAGGGCATCTTTTGAGTGATAATTTACCTCTTTTTGGGCCTCTCGAGACTAACATTATGAAAAAGGACAACATTGGAGTCATCTTTAAGTTGTTTTTAGACTCTCTAAATATGAAAAACCATCGAGTTTACCTTCTTTGGACTTGTTAAAAAATCATGCATTGAAGGGCCCATATGGGATCGAACCCTTAATTCTTCCATTCGTTAAAAAAGGGAAGAGGGACTTATCGAAGGTGAGTCATATCGAGCATGTGGTGCCCTCCTCAATATTATTAAATTAAAAAGAGGTACTCATCTATCTGGATGGGGGAAAAATTGAAAGAATCAAGCTAAGAAGTTTTTTGAGAACATTACCAATAGCCCTTATAGTCTCCCTTGAACACAACACTTTGTCTTTGCATGCATTTTAATCCACTGAACCTCTGCACTGAGCCAATCCTCTCATTTTCTTTTACTCCTTTGGGTCACCTGACGAAAGTCACAGCATCCACTGCATCATCAAGATTTGTTCCATGTCATGTTTTTGCTATCATTCCTCATTGTTCAAGGGAAGTATCTGCCTCAAGAGTCAGCCATCACAAATATCTTGTTTCAATACCCATGTAATTCCATGTTCATTTGATCTACCAATTACATATCTGTGTCAGTTTCATGTCATTGATGGGGGATACATCAAGTCCCTCCTTCGACGAGTCTATTCATGTCAACTTCAACACATTATCCAGGAGCTAGACTTAGAAACTAGTTAGTACCTTGGGACCTGCATACCTCAATGGAAGGCCTCCTCATGTCTGATAGTGGGTTTACATCATTGACCTCTGATCGGATGATTCCACAGATGTTTGACTTCAGCTCATCCATTCAAATTCGTCAGAATGTACTAGATTACCTTGGGAATCATTGACATTAATGGTGATCTCCCTCGCACTTGTTAACAGTTTACATCATTGACCGGTAATCAAGTGGTTTCTGCGGTGCTCGAAATCATGACATTTATTCACATGGTTAGATTCGTACTACATCGGGATTGGTAAGAAGACCCTGGGTTGAGTTTTCACTCTTATGTATACTTTGCCCAGGTTGCGAAGGAGTTGTTTTGAACTGTGACACACATATTGCTACATATATCCACTTTGTATTGGTCATGGCTATGTCTTGTCATCTTGTAGATCCACTATGTATTCTTCGCGGCTATAATCAGTTCAGGTCATAGAAGTATAGATCCAAATTATATCCGTAGTGGCTATACCATTTTGTCAATATAATTATGGATCCACAGTGTATTTTATGGCGGCCATACCTAAAAAGTCTTTATCACTCAAGCATAGGTATGCCTGCCTTGGGTTTTGAAACATGTCATAATATTTGTTTGATGGTTTTGTGCATCTTTTTCCAGTTTCTCTGTGTCCATACCCTTGCTCGAAAAAAGTCTACAAAGTACTTCAGTCATCATTGTCTTCTAACTTCATACTTTGGGGGGCAATCTATTACACCTCAAAATTACTCACTTCAATAGTGTCGCAAGTGTCATCATTACGAGTGTTGTAAGTGTCGCATCTTGTCTGCAAGTGTTGCATATTGACTATAAGTGTTGCAAGTGTAAAAAAAAATCATAATGCCATATTTCATATGGCGTGCCTCTAATGACATCATGAAGACACTTAAGACACCTCAAAGGGTGGTTTGGAAGAAGAGAAATCACTTGACAGAAAGTACAAGCTTTTTTCCATGGAAAAAACACTCAAAAAATGAATTTTGGAGAGGAGCACTCCCCTACCCACTATCAGGGAGTGATGGCACTCCCTGACCCTCTTTAGGGAAGTGTTTGAGTGCCCTGTGCACCTTTTTTGGGGAGCGCTAGCCTTTTTTTGGAAAATTTTGGGTTTGTTGAGGAAAATAAGGGAAGAATCCCTCAATTCCTGAAGGTAGTTGGATTTGAATAGATGGTCAAGGCATGATCTTAGGGAATATTCTAAATTGAAGGAGATGAATCCTCAACTTATCCTAAAGATCTCTCAAGTGGTTGGACCTCTCCAAAGTTATATAAGGAGGCCTTCTCATGGTGAAAGGTATAATGAAAATTGATAATTACATCAAACTTATGATCCCATGAGTGAGATGTCATCAAAGCAATCAGTGGAGATTGATTGAGAAAAGGGGTTGGACAAGGAGAACTAAAAGAGGCTGCTACACCTTCATTCAAAGGATTGTAAGTTCTTTTACTTTTTCTCATTAATACAATCAATGCTTGGCCTGTTTCTTTCAAACTTATGCTTGTTCCATATGAGTTTGTCTACAGTAGGTGGATCTATGTTTTATCTAATCTCAGTAGAGTAGGAAGTCTTTTGTACCTTTGTTTTCTTACAGGGCCTATCAGGGAGTTCAAGATCGAAGCTCAGCCAGGACTTTGCAAGGACAAAAGTTGCTTATAAGGTACATATATTTCTCCTTCTCTTTCATTCATTATCTTGATTAGATCTAAAAGTAATTCGGTGTCCATGTTAAGCACTTTCTGTCTTGGCCTAAGGAGTCTAGAGGCCAAGAGGGAATCCACTTGTCTGCAGGGGGATTCACCTACAACAACAGGGCCCACCAACCCCACCCTTAGCTTAGACTGGACTTCTTATGTGCTAAGGGAACCTTTTGTATATTTTTAAGGGCATAAGCCCCGTGATTCTTTACTGGACACCTATTTTTTGAGGCGCTTATGCCCACTTATGTACTCTAGTGCTTTGCGATATATATATATATATATATATATATATATATGGATTTTTTTTTATCTTTTTGTGTTTTATGGAATACACTTATTTACAAATGTATTTACATGTGCATGTGTGTTATTTTTCTTACATGTGTGTAAGATGCAAATCTAATATATGATTAGCTAGAGTATTTGTAACCTGATTCAATCTTCTAGGAACATGGATATACGTAATGTAATCAAATCTTAGTTCTAAGAGATGTACCTTAAGGAACCGTCAGTGTAGAGTAGGATCATGAACGTGATAAAATCCATTTAATTAAGACACAACCAGTTGAGCACCTAAATAGACCTGGAGGTGAGAGATACCAAGCGAAAAAACATCACAAAACAACTCAATCTGCACTGTATTCGGCGACAATGTTTATGGTTTCGCCTAAATAGATACCTCCTGAAGATAGCAACTGGATTTGAGGTGTGAAAATCACCCAAGCTATAGAGGCAAGCCTCCAAGTGTGATGGCTAGCATCGTCTGCGAACCCAACGAACACCTCTGATTCACTTGACATCTTCCACAGTGAAAAAGATAACATCAAAAAATGGCACGTCCATAAAACGAAAAGAAAAACTAAAAAGTGATAGTAAAAAGACTATACATATGTTACAAAAAGTCACCCGAGGCGACCTACATTTGAGTAATACTTCTTGAGGTAGAGCCTATTTCTAGGCTCTGCCAAAACATTTCCTTCAAATTCCACCAGACGATAAGTGCCCTTTCTTAGAACCTCTTTTACGATGAAAGGTCCAAACCACATAGGTTTGAATTTGCCTGCCCCCATGGGGTCCTTATCTCAGTCATAGACCAGGACAAGATCACCTTCAGAGAAAATTTGAGGATGAATGGACCGATCATATTGACACTTGAATTTTTGTTTGTGAGCTTTGTTAGCTAAGTCCACATCACGAAGTTTCTCATTGATCTGCTCGATATATAATAAATTCTCTTCAAGCGGTGAAGTGTCTGGAAATAACTGTACTACCAACTTTAAATATGGGATCTGGAATTCTATGGGTAAGACTGCTTCTATCCCGTAAATGATTTGAAAAGGTGAGAAACCAGTTGTAGTCTTAACTGATGTTCGGTAAGCCCGTAATGCTGAGTATGACATAAAATGCCAATTTGACTTGGTCGAATTGATCGTTCGTTGTAGAATGGTCTTAAGAGATTTATTTACATATTCTACCTGACCATTCGCTTGGGGGTAGTAGGGTGATGAATTTTCTTTCCGCAACCCAAGCTTTGACATTAAATCAATCATCATTTTGTTTTGAAAGTGACTGCCATGGTCAATGACAATCTCTCTTGGGACGTCGAACCTTGCTATTATCTAGTTGAACAAAAAGAGAGTTGTTGTCTCCCCGTCATCTTTAAACGTTGGCATAGCTTCGACCCACTTGGTGAAGTAGTCTGCTGCTACGATGATATAATGGTGCCCCCTTGCTGAAGGGGGGTTGCATGTAGTGTAATAAATCCCCCATTTAGTGAAGGGACCAATGGTAATATGGGAAACATGGGAGCGGGGTGTGCCCTCATCTTCCAAGATAAGATATGACACGGGTGACACTTCTTGACCGATTCAACACAATCTTTGATTAACATTGGTCAAAAGTAACTAGCTCATAGAATTTTTTGGGTTGTTTCCAACCTAGATAGATGACCACCACATGCTCCAGTGTGGCAATCGTTAAGCATGATTTTTTCTTCTTCATGAGTGAGACATCAACGAAAGATGTAGTCTACACCTTGACGATACAAAGTGTCTTCGAGTATGAGATAGTTCTTAGCCTGATGGCGTATACGACGATGCTCATCTCGAGAAGTAGAGGCGGTACACTTCAAAGTCTAGAGATAGAAAAGCACATTTCCATGCCAAGGGTTGAAAGATGCAATAAAAAACATGTCTCCTTTGATAGGCGACTCGTCAGGTATAACATCACCTGATTCATCTAGAAGTTTCGATATGAGTTCTGTGAAGACCATCAACTTTTTGGATTTCGCCGAAACGAAATCCAAGTCGAATTCCTAGAGGATAACTATCCATATACTGATATTTATGTTGATGACTCGTTGTGTCAATACATATTGAAAT
The DNA here is from genome assembly GCA_000966675.3 of Picea glauca. NCBI lineage: Eukaryota > Viridiplantae > Streptophyta > Pinopsida > Pinales > Pinaceae > Picea > Picea glauca. The sequence goes on from JZKD02S1910420.1 coordinate 40,748, forward strand.
GGATTCACAATGGAAATGACAGTGGTCTTGTAAAACAAAATGTAATGACGGAACCATTAGACAAGATGGACTGCTGCCAATGCAAGTTTTTCAATGTGGGAGTAATTGAGTTCCGATCCAACTAGGCATCGACTCAGGTAATAAATCACGTATTCTAAGAGAAAATGATCCTCATGAACTAAGACCATACCGATGGTTGACTCCGTAGCGGCCAAGTACAATAAGAAATCTTTATTATAATTGGATGGCCAAAGCAGAGGGGTAGATATGAGGGAGTTTTTCAATGCTGTGAAAGAGTGTTGATCATCTTCGTCCCAATGAAAAGGAATTTCCTTCTTCAATAAATGCATAAAACCCTTTGTGATCTCGACATAGTTTGTGATGAAATGTCGTAAAAAGTTCGCTTTTCCTTGCAAACTTTGAAGATAAGGGATGGTGCACGGGGGAGGTGATTGAACTATTGCCTCAACCTTTAGAGGATAGACCATAATCCCTTTTGTCGAAACTATGAAACCTAGCAGATGACCCGATGTGATGCAAAAACTGCACTTGTTTGGATTTAAGTGGATTCGGTAGTAGAAACATCGTTCAAGGATAGGTCGGAGGTGCGTTGGATGGTCAGTTCTCTTGCAAGATCATGATGCTAAATCATCAATATAAGCCTTGACTATGTGTTTGAGGTCATGGAAAGCAAAAGACATGGCCCATTGAAATGTAGCTCCAGCATTTTTCAGACCAAAAGGCATCTTATGATAAGAGAATGTACCCCACGGACAAATGAAAGTGGTTTTGTGTTGGTCTTCGGGTTTGATCTGTATCTAATTGTATCCTGAAAAACCATCCATGAATGAAAAATCCTCACAACCTGCGCATTCATCAACTATCTGGTCAATAAATGGTGTGAGAAAATTGTCTTTTGGGCAGGCCATGTTCAGATCATGGAAGTTCATACATACGTGAATTGTACCCTATTTTTTATTAACTATCACGGGATTTGACACCCATTGAGTCAATTGGATGAGGTAGATGAAACCATCTTTAAGTAGTTTCTCTACTTCAGCCTTGGTAGTTGTTGCTTTCCTAGGATTGATTGGACGAAGCTTCTACTGGACTGGCTTGATGTCAGGATAAGTCATGATTTCATGTTCGAAGATTCTTGGATCTATGCCTGGCATTTCCTTGTAAGACCAGGCAAACATGTCATGGAATTCTTTAAATAAATCTGTGTAGATTTGAATCTTCTCATTGGAGAAATCTACTCCGACGAAGATATTCTCCATGATGCCAGGGGTTCTAGAGATGTCAATAGGTATCATTTCAGCTATTGTTTCCATATTTACTTCATCATAAACAACGTGCGTTGATAAAGGATTAATAGTACAATATTTATCTCCATTCATAGTCAAAGTGAATTAACCTGCTTCAATTCGTATTAACTCTAGGAGGAAATAAGATCTATGATGAAGATCATCCCAGGGTCTGTCCAGACAAGTCATTGCCTCAATAATCGCCTAGTCTGAGGGAAAGACTAAGTCTAAAGAATTTGTATCAGCAAGGGAATCTTGAGCCCAAATAGGCTCGAGCACCAGATCTAACTCTTGTGCGGGAGTCGGATCGAGGTCGACATAAGCTCGTTGAATTATCGAGTATGAAACTTTTTCTATAGATAAGGGCATGGCCATTCCATGGTGTTCTTTCCCTTCCATCTTAGTTGATGGCTAAGGAAGATTCCATGGATAGTTAAAGTACATCGTGTGAAACGACAAGATTTGAAAGATTTCGGTCTAAGGCTGGTCAGGGTCAGTTTCCATGTAATGGACATTTATGGTCGGAGGCAGGTAATCAAAAGTACTCATCAAAGGTGGGCACAAACCAAACCCTATGTTGATGATGTTGGGTTGAGGGTTATCAATCATCGGGACCATGGAGACTCCCAATGAAGGGTCAAGACGAGAGAAGGATAAATGATCAATGGTGATGATCCAACCCTCGTGTGGAAACAACAAGCCCCGGAAAAATGTCACAACCATTTCTTGTATAACATGGGTCCAAATCCTTCCTAAATAAATATTGTAGTTGAGAGACGCATCGACCACTTTAACTTTGATGCACACGATTTTTCCCCATAATTGCACGGGGAAAGAGGGAATGATCCCATGTGGTCAGAAAGAATGACCGTCAAAGGCTGTAAGAAGAGTAGGAAACGAAGACAAAATGGGTTGGCCTATGGCCTTCCAACATGCCAAAGAAATCATGCATGTCGAGGCACCCTCATCCACCACTTTACGAAAATTATTCCGGGTAAAATTTTTCATAGTGTAAGCCACTACTATTTGAAAAGATACGTGGTAAGGAAGACAAGGTTTTAATTCGGTCGTATCAAGCATGATCATTCTCAGATTACAAGTCTCATCATATCCTAGGCAGCTAACAGAGCCTTTCTCTAGGAAGGGAAACTCTAGAGGACTTCCAAGGAGGACATTGCACAAGGGGTTTGTGATAAATCCTCTACCACAGAGTAGTTATAGGTAGCCTGTGTGTTTGGATTGTGAGAATATTTCTTGAACACACCTTTTGGGATGTGCGTCATTGTTTCGCCCAACGTCTTCTCAATCTGGAGAGGAAGAGGTGGCTTTTTAGCTTCTTTACCCTTCTCATAGGTGGTTGTCTTTTCGTAATCATGTTCTCTAGTCGATATATAGGCATCACCTTTCATCATATACACATTTATGGATGAAGGATTACTCAAAGACGAAGGGGGTCCTTCACTGCCCCCTTCAGCACTTGAGGAGGCTTGAGTTATATTTTTCCCGTGTGGAAATAGGTTCATTAACATGGCAGGCTGTTGTTGTGCCAATAACTTCTGGGCCTCTGCAAGACGAGGGAATTGATGGGTTGGGTGGTCTTCCTTGCAAAGATTACAAGGATACTTTGAATTCTTCTTTTCAGTGTCACCCCCACCAACATTATTGGTAGGTTTCTTATCCCCTTACCCTTCTTTCGTTGTTTCTTCTTTCTGTCAGGCTAATGGGTGGCCTTTGGGTTTGTCATTTGCACACTGTGTACATCCGACTTTTGGGTAGGGGGAACAGCTGAACCGATGGTCTATTTGGCCACTATCTATTGTATCGACAATTGTTGCAATTTATTTTCCAATGGATAAACAGGCTTCATTTGTGTTGAACCAATAATGTCAGTGGCATATGGTCCAGACCTCTATCTGGTCTTGTCAAGTATTGACCTCAGTGCATCTGGCCAAATTTCATAGAGTAAACCATACTGAGAGTAAATCAACTCTAGTTGTTGGGCTCTCATTATCATGTCTTCCTCGAAAAACACCCTGGATGTTGCGACGTCTTTAGATAATTGGGGTACTAAGGACTTAAGGAACCACTCTAGCAGGAATGTTGGTGGGACTGGCACTTTAATCAAGCTCTTTCGGCATATCCATTCTCGAATGTGATCCTAGATATGGCCCACTTTTGTCTTCTCGAAGTTGGACATAAATTCAGTGTCGGCATTGTATCTCATAGGTAATTGGAAATGGTTTAAGAAAGGCATTGCCAATTCACCGAAGGAAGAGTATCATGAGAATTCGAGCTCGATGTACCATTTCACAAAACTCCCTATGAGACTGTGTTGAAACAATCACAATTTAATGGAGTCATCTCTTAACGAGTTGGATGAGCACCATAAGTGGAAGGTAGTCACATGATCGCCAGGATCCTCATTGGGCTTGGCCTCAAACTTTGGAATGTCTGAAGGAAACTTGGTCGACATAGGAGGCCAACTCAGATCATGACAGATGGGGTCATTTAAAATTCTTGTCAAATATGGCAAGTGTAGGGTTGCTAGAAATGGTAGTTTGGGTTGTGGATTGCAGCCAGGGAAAAAGGAGCCTGGAGTTTGACTGGCACCAGGTTGCCAGGAAAAGTTAGGTTTCTAGCTAGGGATCTGGTAATAACCATGGTCATGACCAACGTACGAATTCTATGTTTGTTGAGACATCATTGGTTGGTTCCCGTAATAGGATGTAAAGGGCTAAGATTGCATCACATTCCAAGAATTTTGGGATGGGTTTCCCCCTGTCGATCTAACGAGCATAGGCATTGGTCTTTCCCTGGGGTTCCACTAGGTATGGAAGGGGTTTCCCCTTATTGACATCCTTGGCAAGGGGACTAGTACCTACCACAGATTCCAAGGTCCTTGTGAGGAAGGAATTCCTAAGTGTGCCCCCTATGCAGGAATAGTACTGTATACAGGATGTGGTTATCCATAACCAGGGTTTCCCCCGACCAAAACAATAGCTAACAAGAAAGCATTGTTACCAAACACATTGAATAAAGAGAAAGGTATTGAACCAAATGACATGTTATAAGGAGGGAGTTCTTGACTACCTTCTCCAAACAAGTTTGCGTTAGGCCCGACGGAGTGTTGAGGAACACTGTCGAGCGAGGGGGACGAAGGGGGTATATGACCACCATCGTAAGGGAAAGAGATAAAGGGAGTTGAAGTGCCCCCCATTGATCCTTGTAGAGGAGTGTTGCAACTCCCTGCCCCTAGACCTAAAGTCTGTAGAGTGGAGGAGGAAAGTACAGTACTTGTACCGAAGACAAACATCCCATATGAGAATGGAGGGCCTATCGCATTTTGGGTAAATGAAGCAATAATCACCACCATAAATGGAATCAGATCACTGCCTGAGGTAGAAGCAGTCGAGACCATAGTGGCTCGGAACGATGATGATTGGTTAGGAGGTGGAACACCCCCTATAGTGATAATTGTGAAGGAAATATGAGTATTCCCTGAAGAAGTAGCAGTGTTTTCTTCCATTGTTGCTTGTGACACTACCTGACGCTTGTAAGCTAGAACATGTACGATGATGGGCGTCGATAGATCAATGATGGGAAGGTTATATCGACCAAGATATTCTACTCTAAGTTCAGAAATGATTGGCTCCTCCATAATCAAATGTTCTCCTCTTGAATATGGGTCAGGCACAGTTTCTTGTAACCCGATTATCTCAAAAGACCCTTG
>JZKD02S1910420.1:45834-76776 GCA_000966675.3 Picea glauca
CGGCGGCAGGCCCACAAGCCTTCATGACCAGAAGAAATATTGATCCTCCACTGTGTGAAAAGATCAAAGACACACTAGGGAAATCTATAATTGTTTGAAAACCAGCATGCACTAGAAAAAGTACCTATGAGATAAAACAAGTAGTCACTAGCTAGTTGGAAGAATAGTTACAACAACCAACACTATAGAAACTTACCGATGCAAGTGCAATTTGAATACGAAAGCACCCTCCAGGTATACTTTGAAAATATTGGCTCGATGTCTGTCCCAGTTACCGCGGTATACCCTCGCAGTCACCTGTGTAAGTCACTAGAAAAATAGGCAACTAGGTTGTCAGCACGTAAATAGTCACCAAGTGGGTACAATCGATAGTCGGGTGGACCACAATGAGAAGGGTATCAAGCCTGAAACCTATCAAGGGTATTGAAAGAAAGTGTTCTGGAAGATGACTGAGGACCTTGAATGGATTCGAGACCCATGAAGCTTCATGCAAATGCGATCAACAGAATCCCAAGATAAGCCCTCTATATGCATTCCCCACTATGCTTGGTCCAGCTTTGGAGGGGTTATATCTGCTATCTTTTCTTACATGAACTTGTGTTTATCCCCTATGTTAGAGGGGGGTCTCGGATAAATTTCATGATACTGGAATTTTGACACTCCCTAAGACAAACTCTTATGTTTGTTTTAGCAACCTTGAAGAGTTTCCTCTCCAATCCTAAATCAAGGCTCTAACCTAGACTAGTTGATGGAACCTACAAACATAAAGTCTAGTTGATTTTAATTAATCGTTAATTTTAGTGGTTGTATTAAGTCAAAGGGAATGAAAAATGAAACCAATGATGTTTTTCAGAGACAAAAGAAACGAGCATATACTAAAATTGAAAACAAATTACTTCTTCACAAATATTTGCACATTCAAACTCTTTAACCAAATTTTCAAACTTTTTTTTTCTTTCCTAAGTTCTTTTAACATAAAACTCAAAACAAGATTTCACTTGACTATGAGCTACTTATTGTCCTAAGTCAACAACCAAGAACTTACGTAAACAATCTTTTTCCTGATGATTAATGCAAACAACCAACTACTTAACCAAAACCAAGAAATGATTTTATTTTTTTTATTATTTAATGCTTAAAAAGAAAAAGGGAAAAATGACGACAAGTAAAGACCAAGAAAATACTTATGGTCTAAGTGTATATTGCAAAGAGTTACTGACAATAACACACGAGCTAATTGAAGCAGACTCTCGCACTTGTCTAAAAAATATATTACAAAAAAATAGAGGAAAAAACTTTTAATGAAAAATAAAGCTATGTTGTAATCAAACCTAAGCTACAAACTACTATGACAGAGACCCAGGCGAGATCAAGAAAATCCCTGAGAGGTGTGAATCTTGACAGGGAAGAGGATAACTGCCTCTTCTAAAAAAAAAAAATCTCAACGAGTACGCTACTGACAGTTCAACAGACAACATATGTACATGGGTTGTGCAAGGCTAGGGTGTGTATACACATGTACAGGTCTACTACAGGCCGCGTGTACCTCTGCAAATCTTCAAAAAATTGAAAAACAAGAAATCAATCATTGGCAGGGAGTACTGGTATTGAGAACCAGAATCCCTTGAAGAAACATAAACTTAATTTAACAGAAAAAGATGCAAAGAAACTTTGTTAAAACAAATCTAATCTGAGGTTTACCTAGGCTACATACTACAACAACAGAGACCAGAACTAGATCCAGAAAACCCCTGAGAAGGATCAATTCTGACAGGGAAGAGGATGACTGCCTCTCTTTAAAAAAAAAAAAATTATGGACTCAGAGAGGCTATTGATCCTTCAGCAGCCAACGTATGTACGTGGGTTGTGTGAAGTCAGGGCATGTGTATACATGTGCATGCCTTATACAAGCCACGTATGCCTATGTAGATTCCTAGAAAAGAAAAAACAGTCAAGAGAAGAAAGTAGGGAGTACTAGTATGGAAGACCAAAATCCCTATTAGCTCAGACTCTTGCAGAAACTCGGAAAAAAGGTAATAAAACCAATTTTAAAAACCCAAAAAGTATCCCCAAAAACCCTAGAGATTTCCCCAGTATGGTCACCAATTCTGTTGTGGGTGGAAAATCCCCCTACAGACTAGCATTAAGGGTTTTGTAATGCATTAAAAAAATGACCTAAAGTATCCTACTTCTTACCAACATCCCAATCATAAAACCCATTATTCATATGCAAAGACAAGGTTAAAAAGATCAAGTTATTGTACCTTATTTTCCATGTTTGATGTCGATCCTTTAACGTTTGGTCTCTCCTTGACTACAAATATCCTCCCAATGCTGACCTACATCCACAAAAAGACAAAAAAATAACTCCACATGCATATGATATATGAACTAATGGGTTAGATATTCTATCAAAATATAATCAAATTTAAACATTGAAAACCTCATATGGCGGGACGGGAAAAGTAATTTTTTTATTAATCTCACAAGAGTAACTTACAATAGTGAGATCATCCACTGCTCCTCGAATATGGTCCTGGGATCCTCTTCAACTGTGCTCAAACTGATTTTTTATATGCTTCTCTTCACACACTGGTTACAAAAGGTTGCGACAAAGGGAATGTGAAATCGGGTAGAGTTTCTTTACAATTATTTTTCTCCTCCAAATGGGACCCCTACCCCTTCTTTTATAAGCTAGAAAGGGCTAGGTATTTGGTCAAGTGATTGGATATGGGTGGTCAAACGGTTTAGGTAACTTACCCAAAACTATGATTTCCATCTGCAACTTTCCATTTTTCATGCTTTTGTAGGTATACATGGGTTGTAGTAGGACAGCTAGCATATACACACGTGCAGTAGTGGAGCGAGCACATGTGCCTTAAAAAAGGGTGTTTTTAAGAAGGGTTGTTTAGTAGTGTCTTGGAAAAAATGTAAAAGGAGATGGTATGATGCTAGGCATGCATGTCTGGTGAAAATTAGGGTTATAACAGTATGGGACGTCGGCCCATGGGTTTACCCATGTTTTAGGCGCTTTTGTAAATGTATAAATATGCAATTAAGCGATGTAAGGAAAATCCAGTTAGTAGATCGATAAGGATTGATTGGCTATGTGCATGGTATGTTGTCTTAGTGAAAGAAGTTGTAAGTGCTTTGTGAAAACATACATTGTATGTAAGTGCTCTATGCTATTGAGGAGTTGGCTTTGTGCCTTGACATGATTTTGGGGAAGGTGGATCTAGTACACTATGCACATATCACCTATCCACTGTGGAGTTGGGCTTTGTGGCTTTGTGAATAGGAGAAGAAGAATGTAAGAATACTAATAAAGAAGAAGAAGAAGTTGGTGGACGTAGCCCCACCCTGGGGTGAACCACGTATATCCTGTGTCTTGATATGCTTTGTGTGATGTTTTTCATGTTATTTATGCTTAGTGATGTTGTTATAATGAATGCATATAAATTTTTTTCTTAGTTCTTAATGGTATTGAATGTTAGATCTATGTGAGTGTTATGTGCTAAGAGGTTTTAAGGCTTTGATCTTGATTTTTACTGTGTTGATTTGTAATAAGGGTTTGATATTCAATCTGAATAAGGCTCAAGAACTAATGCATGTTATTGTCTAATTTCTCTGTTAAGTGTTGTAATCACAGATATGTGTCCCAGCTTGGTTGTATACACCTGAGTCCTACAACCCCCCCCCGCCTCTACCTTGAGTGAGACTTCATCTGCTTCACAGGTTTTGTTGAAAGGGCCGGTAGTTAGGGTTGTTTTGGTGTGTTGTTGAAGCATTGATGTTATTGGATAAATTGGTAGGTGCAGACACTAACTGATCTCCCTAGATCCACCTATATCTAGAACAAAACACACCAGAACATGACGCTTTCCTTAAGTTTTAAATATTGAATTTACTAACTAAAGAGGGATGGGTGACATACCATTTAAATGCCACTTCCTCTTGCTATCACCATCTTATCTCCATTCCAACACTCATACAGTGATGATGTTGCAAAATAATGCAACCAACCAAAGTGATAATAATAGCATAAACTCAATATAAACCTATGTATGTGATCAAGGAATCATACATTAAAACACAACAAGATTTATAGGAAAGAATCATATTATTGTATCATATTAAATGTGAAAGAGAGATTACAACTGTGTCCTTGATGTCGTAAGGTCCCTTCCAACTCTCCTTCATTCCCCACACACTTCTTTCTCCAAGGATTCTGAGACCATGGATCTGATAGCTACTCACAATCTATCTTGACAAAGCAAATCTTAAAGCCACTCCAACCAAGCTAACAATCCCCAGCCAAAAACAACTAACTTTCTCCATGAGAGCTCCTCTCCTTTTATAAGCTGAAGAGGATAAGGTGAGGAGGTTAGGATGATCCCACTAAATCATGAAAGCAAGTAATATCCAAACCATTCGGATGCCACCTCACCATGGAAGTTTCTCCTTCTAGAAGCATCAAGAAGATGCTCATTTTTCCCACGTATGAGCATTCTCGAACCCTGCTTATAGAGAAACTTGTGAACCTCTCGCAACCCAACTATGGTGTAGCCTTAATAATTAGGCATTCTCACACCCTTCCTATATAGAAACCTGCGAACATCCTCTTTAATAGGGTTTTTACAAAGGAGAATGAAACTTATTTTCTCAGGAAAAGTTCTTCTCTCTTCTTTCTTCAGGAACTCAGGTCACTGACCCCTCTGAAGGAAACATATAGGTTTACATCATTAATGGTCATAGGGATGATGAAAATAATGTGTAATAGGGATCCCCCCAAAGTATGAAGTTAGAATAGAGTGATAGCTGAAATACTTTGTCGAGTGTGTGTAGGCAACAAGGAACAGTCGGTCAGAAACCTGCCAACAAAAAAGAAAATACAGTACAATAATATATCATCACTGAGGTAGGCATTCCCATACTTAGAATACAAATGAATCAAAGCATAAATTCTGACATGCAAAGATCCATGTCAAGTAAGACAAGTCATGGCCACCAAACATACATTGTGGATCCATGCCAATATGACTCAAATCTGAACATAGCCACCAAAAATACAATGTGGATCTATGTGTTAAAGACTAAAATTTGAACATAGCCATGAGACATACAATGTGGATCTATGCAACAGTACAAACTGAATATACTCCAACGCAACCTGAATATGTCAGAAAAGATCCAGGGTCTTCATCTCCACCTCTCTATAGTATGAATCTAGCCATGCGAATTCATGTGTCGAAGTCAAACATGGTAGAAACCACTTGATTACCAGTCATTAATGTATACCATTAACAAGTGTGAGGGAAATCACCATTAATGTCAATGAATCCCAAGGTACACTAGTACAATCCAACGAATGTGAATTAATGAGTTGAAGTCGAACACTCGGTGGAATCTTCCGATTAGGGGTCAATGATGAAAACCCATTGTTGAAAGCGAGGAAACCTGCCATTGAAGCATGAAAGTTCCAAGGTACCAATTGGTTTCTAAGTATAATTCTTGGATAATGAGTTGAGGTCGACAAGAAAAGACTCGTCATAGGAGGTCCTTAATGTATCCCCCATCAATGACACGAAACAAGTAACAAGATTTGATGTAGATCAGAGTAACAAGTGATTCAGAAATGACTCAGGGATGGTCGATGCAATAGAAGGCTTAAGGACTGTAGAAATGGCCGATGCAATAGAAGGCTTTCCAGGTTGAATTTCTCTTTGAACATATTGATGACACGACAACAGTCTTGGAAATACTGACTCAACAACAAGGATCACAGACCAATTTGTAATGTTATAAAGGAGTATGATCAAGAGACAAGTGGATTTTCCAACCTAGACACAAGGTGAGTGAAAGGGTGTCATGTTCAAAAGTGACTCTTCCATGGAATTCATGTTGAAGTTGAGCCGCTAGCTTCTTAAGCTGGGGGCTAAGTACCAACCATGCAAATTCATGGATAATGTGTTGGGAAGTTCAAGCATAGTTTTTACTTTGGTTCAAGCTTGTGTAAAAACGAAACCACCTACCTCAAGCATAGTTTCCTCTAGTTCAATCTTGTGTAAAAATGAAACCAGGTTCAAGCATAGTTTTGTTTAGTTTTTAATCTTGTGTAAAAATAAAATCTATCCCAAGCATAGTTTTTTTTTGTTTTAAAGCTTGCGTAAAAATAAAAACAATCCCAAGCTTAGTCTTTGTTCTTTCTCATGCTCGTAAATACATGATAATAAGTTACCGATCTTAGTATTTGTTCTTTCTTGTGCTCATAAATACATGAGAATGTAACAGAGTATACTTTATCACTTTTTCAGACTCGTAAAGGTTATATGAAAAAGGAACCCTTGGAGTTCCCTTTAAGCTCTTTTCAAACTCTCTAAACATGAAAAGATTGCCAAGCGACCTTGTTCTTTTCACGCTCGTTAAAGTATTTGAAGAAAACATTTGTTAAGAGATATTTTATCTCTTTTTCAGTCTCATCAGACTACTTTACGAAAAATGAACTGAGAGAGTTCTCTTTGAGTGTTTTTCAGACTCTCTAAACATGAAAAACCCCTGAGTTTTCTTTCTTTGGACTCGTTAAACAAACATTGAAAGGCCCATATAGGACCAAACCACTCCTTCCTAGGGTTTTTTAAACATACTCCGAGGGACTCATCCAAAGGATGAGATTACATTTCAAGCATATGTTATCCTCCTCAATCTTGTGTAAAAATAAAGAGGTACTCACCAAAAATGGTGGGGGGAAAATTGGGAAAGAAATATGTCTAAACCTGTATTCCATGGAAGAGTCGCTTTTGAACATGACACCCTTTCACTCACCTTGTGTCTAGGTTGGAAAATACACTTGTCTCTTGATCATACTCCTTTATAAGATTACAAATCAGTCTGTGATCCTTGTTGTTCAGTCAGTATTTCCAAGATAGTTTTTGTGTCATCAATATGTTCAAAGAGAAATTCAACCCGGAAAGCTTTCTATTGCATCAGCCATTTCTGCAATCCTTAAGCCTTCTATATCATCGTCCAACCCTGAGTTAGTCCTGAATCACTTGTTACTCTGATCTACATCAAATCTTGTTACTTGTTTTGTGTCATTGATGGGGGATACATTAAGGCCCTCCTATGACGAGTCTTTTCCTGTCAACTTCAACTCATTATCCAGGAATTAGACTTAGAAACTAATTGGTTCCTTGGAACTTGCATGCTTCAATGGAAAGTTTCCTCGCTTTCGACAATGGGTTTTCATCATTGACCCCTGATCGAAAGATCCAGGGTCTTCATATCCACCACTCTATAGTACGAATATAACCATGCGAATACATTTGTCGAAGTCGAACATGGTAGAAACCACTTGATTACTGGTCATTAGTGTATACCATTAACAAGTGTGAGGGAAATCACCATTAATGTCAATGACTCCCAAGGTACACTAGTACAATCCAACGAATGTGAATTAATGAGCTGAAGTGGAACACTAGGTGGAATCTTTCAATCAGGGGTCAATGATGAAAACCCATTGTCGAAAGCAAGGAAACCTGCCATTGAAGCATGCAAGTTCCAAGGTACCAATTGGTTTGTAAGTCTAATTCCTAGATAATGAGTTGAGGTCGATGGGAAAAGAATCGTCATAGGAGGGCCTTAATGTATCCCCCATCAATGAAACAAAACAAATAACAAGATTTGATGTAGATCATAGTAACAAGTGATTCAAGACTGGCTCAGGGATGGCCAATGCAATAGAAGGCTTAAGGACTGCAGAAATGGCCGACACAATAGAATGTTTTCCGGATTGAATTTCTCTTTGAACATATTGACGACACGACAATTGTCTTGGAAATACTGACTCAACAACAAGGATCATAGACCAATTTGTAATATTATAAAGGAGTATGATCAAGAGACAAGTGGATTTTCCAACCTAGACACAAGGTGAGTGAAAGGGTGTCATGTTCAAAAGCGACTCTTCCATGGAATACAGGTTTAGACATATTTCTTTCCCAATTCTTTTCTCCACCATTTCTGGCAAGTACCTCTTTATTTTTACACAATATTGAGGAGGATAACATATGATTGAAATATAAGCTCATCCTTCGGACGAAGCCCTTGGAGTATGTTTAATGAACCCTAGGAAGGAGTGGTTCAGTCCCACATGGGCCTTTCGATATTTGTTTAACGAGTCCAAAGAAAGAAAACTCAGGGGTTTTTCATGCTTAGAGAGTCTGAAAAACACTTAAAGAGAACTCTCTCAGTTCCTTTTTTGTAAAGTAGTCTAATGAGACCGAAAAAGAGATAAACTATCTCTCAACATATATTTTCTTCAAATACTTTAACGAGCATGAAAAGAACAAGGTCGCTCGGCAATCTTTTCATGTTTATAGAGTTTGAAAATAGATTAAAGGGAACTCCAAGGGTTCCTTTTTCATATAACCTTTACGAGTCCAAAAAAGTGATAAAAGTATACATGGTTACATTCTCATATATTTACGAGCACAAGAAAGAATAAAGACTAAGATCGGTAACTTATTCTCATGTATTTATGAGCATGAGAAAGAACAAAGACTAAGCTCGTGATTGTTTTTATTTTTACGCAAGCTTTAAAACAAAACAAAATATTCTTGGGATAGATTTTATTTTTACACAATCTTAAAAACTAAACAAAACTATGCTTGAACTTGGTTTCATTTTTACACAAGATTGAACCAGAGAAAACTATGCTTGAGGTAGGTGGTTTCATTTTTACACAAGCTTAAACCAAAGTAAAAACTATGCTTGAACTTCCCAACGCATTATCCACGAATTCGCATGGTTGGTACTTAGCCCCCAGCTTAAGAAGCTAGCAGCTCAACTTCAGCATGAAGTCCAGAGGCTGAGGCAAATGGCCCCCAAGATTCGTTTCATCCAACTGCAAAGGAGAATGAAATGAAGCTTCAAATACTAGACGAAGGACTTGACTCAAATAGAGGAGGGGGGGAAACTATTTCATTTGTTAACAAGCTTGACACAAGAAAAAAGAACTATGCTCGTAACCTTTGTTTCATTTTTTAATGAGGTTGCCACAGAGACGAAAAACTACCCTTGTAAGTGGTTTCATTTTTTAACGAGCTTGAAATTAGAAAACTATGCTCAAGTCTGGTTTCATTTTTTAACAAGCTTGAAATAAGAAAATCATGCTCAAATACGTCTTTTCATTTTTTAACGAGGTTGCCTCAGAGATGAAAAAACTATCCTTGGATCGGGTTTCTCTTCATGATCATGGATTCCAATAGGAAAATACTTCGAAATGACACCATGTCAAGGGACAAAACTTAGTCATGGCTTCCAAGAGGTCTTTGCTGGAAGGAGGAAACACACTCTGGAAAGACACCATGTCTAGGGTCACGACAGGAGTAAAGAGATCAGACTCTAACAACCCTATCGAAGAGATCACCATGTCAAATACTGGATCTAAGTCATCAGAAGTTGAATCCATAGGCGACAACACCACATAATTGACATGTGGCGAGGGCGATACCGTATACATATACAAACCATTTAGGGAGGTAATCCAGTCAGGGTTGATGAATGAAAGTTGATCAACAGTCACAACTCATCCATCGTGAGGGAAAGATATCACACAAAAAAGAGTAGACACAATAGCTTTCATGGCATAGACATAATCTCACCCAAGGAGTAAAGTGAAATCCAAGGGATCCTGGACTACCATGACATCAATAAAGACAGTTTTCCCTCCCAAAGTTACAGGAAACTGGGGAAGGGTCCCTAAAGGTTGACTAGTTCTTTTGTTAAAAGATAACAGATTCTGTGTAATAGATGCAAGTGGAGGATAACCCAAAGATTTCCAAGAAATAGAGGACAAAACACTAAAAATGAACCTTCAACTATCAACATTTGAGGAACGCCCCGACCACAAACCTGTATTGTAATATAGAAAGGAATGTAAGAGGGAAGATGAGGTCTAGTTAGCATACCCCAATCAAAACAGATGGCCTCATTACTTGGAGGGGGTCCTACGGGAGAAGGAGGAATACCCCTAGGCGCGGGAGATTCTGTATCAACAAGAAAAACGTGGGCAGTATCGGGTTTACTCTCTAGTAGGAGAGTAGGATCGACTGATGGAGAGATCAGATCAACCACTTGAGTTTCATTCTCCAAGGAGAAAATGGGGTTGACAGATGGAAACGGATCGACCACTTGGGTGACACTCTCTAATGAGAGAGTGGGATCGATCAAGGATGGGATGGGATCGGCCACTTTAGTTTCACTCTCTAAGGGGAGAGTGGGATTGGCCAAGGATGGTATCAGATCAACCACTTTGTCAACTAGTTCAACTAAGGATGTGACCAGATTGATGACATGATCAACTGGATTGACTGGTGAATGAACTGGAGTGATCATTCCATCAACTATTGGAGGGTTGAGAGAAAGCTTACAGTAATTAGTTGGAATTTGAGGTTGTGAAACAGTCGTGTCTTCCAGTGGAGTCACCAATTTTGTTATCAGATAAATCTGTAGGTGCAGACACTAACTGATCTTCCTAGATCCACCTAGATCTAGAACAAAACACACCAGAACATGACACTTTCCTTAAGTTTTAAATATTGAATTTACTAACTAAAGAGGGATGGGTTGTTGAGCATCTGAGGGGGGGGGGTGAATCAATTATAACCTTGCTTAAACAATTATGCTTATTTTAAACTCTTTACAGAACACGCAATGACAATCACAATAGTGCAGGGAAGTAAGAAATAGTACATTCAACATCATTCACACATATGAGATACACAAAGACAAATATTTCCTGAGGAAGCCCATAAAGGGTAAAAACCTCTTCTTCTTTATATGATAAGTAATCTTTACATTCTTTACATTATCATACATATGAGCTACAACTCATTGTGAGGCTACAACCTCTATTTTGCAAGCTGCAACTTGATAAGAGCACCAACTCTCTGTTTTCTCTAGCACCCACTAGAAGGAAGCACTGACTCCCTGGTTTCTCTAGCACCCACTAGAAGGAAGCACCAACTCCCTGGTTTCTCTAGCACCCACTAGAAGGACGCAACAACACCCTAAGTGTTCTAGCACCGACTGGATGGAATTACCAACTTCCAGTCACACATGCACCAACCTGTATAATAGAGAACAACAGTGCTCCCTTGCACCACCCTGCCACCCTGGTTTCTCTGGCTGCAACCAGATGGAAGCTACAAATCCCTATGTTCAAGCACCCACTTGAACCTCTGAGGACAACATTCCTCCCTACCACCTCCCTACCACCCTGAAATATAAATCTTTGCTACTAAAACTTATTATAGTGATATAATGTTCATTAATGGCTTACCAGTCTCATCATTGTTTTGCTACACTTCCCTACTCTGTCTGCCTTAGTGTCTTCATGCACACATCCTTGTGCTTTATGTTCTCCTTTTATTCTCTATGGGCCATGTCCATTCAATGCACCATTCCTCTTCTTTTCATTTCAGCTATTGCACCCTGCCTCATTCTACACTCCTGAATCATCCTCAACAACAACCCCATCTCTTCTTTTGTTATGCATACATATAGTCTCAGTGCACCTTGTGCATGTTATCTCACCATGCTTCTGCATGCTCTCTCCATCTCAAGTGCTCTGCCTGATCATCATGGAAACTCTTCAGCTTCTCTGGAAGTTAAACCCATGCATCCATCATCACTGGGTGTTATGCTAAGATTCCTTAGCCTATCTCGCAGTTGAGACTCTTCGTCTTCTCTATCAAAGTCGAGTTGATCCTCTCTGTTGTAGTTACGGGCTTCAACTCTCTTCCATCTGTCAATTGCCTCTATGACCAGCCTTCATCCCACTGGCAGATTCCTTGAAACTCTTCAGCTCCTCTGGAAATCAAACTCAAGACTCTTTGAGTCTTCTAGCATAAACCATTAGTGGTTTCTAGCAGTTATAGAGCGGACCATGAAATGAAGCCTAGCTATGCTAGCTCCTTCCACTTATGTGACCATCGGCAGTGACCACCAGCTACATAGATATTTCACCATTTTGGCATTTCATCATTCGTGTGATCAAGTGTCTCGACACTTCAAGTCGCAGTCCTCGAAACTCCGAAATGGAGCTTGCCACTTCAGGCTTTTCTTTACAGCTCTTCGACGATGTGACCGCCATCGGTGACCAAGTGCTTATCCATAAAGTGCTTTCACGATTTCATAATTCGGCATTTCGAAATCCTTGATGCGAACATTTATTGACAACTCCAAGTCACAATATCCAAAACTCTGAAATGGAGTCGAATCAATGACATTTCGACAATTCGCGTTTCGCCATTTCGGGACTCCTGTGGTGAAGAGTCTTGGCGCTTAACTCCTCCAACTCCTGATATCCAAAGTTCTGAAATGGAGTTGGATCAAAGATCCGGTATTTCGTTGTTTCACATTTTGGCGATTCAACATTTCGGCACTTCTGTGGTGAATTGTTTCGACACTTCAACTCTCGGTATCTGGGACTCCAAAATGGATTTATTTCCTAGTCTGTGAAGATCTTTGTTGGTGTTCCTATCTTGGGATTTTGGCATTTTACATTTCAGCGATTCGACATTTCGACACTCCTATGATGAAGTGTTTTGACACTTCAACTCCCGGTATCCGAGACCCCAAAATGGAGTTATTTCCCGATCTGTGACATTCTTTGTTGGTGTGCCTATTTCTAGATTTTGGCATTTCACATTTCTCTATTCTGGGACTCCTGTAGTAATATTTATTGACATTCCCAACTCCCAGTATCCGAAATCCTGGTATCTGAAATTGTCTCTTGCTTTTGAGATTTCAGTGTTTCGCATTTCACGATTCCGAGACTCCTTTAATAAGAGTTCTTGACATCTCCACCTCCCAGTATCTGAAACTTTGAAATGGAGTCAGATCAATTTATCCCTGATCTTCCTTGCCTGCCTATAAACCATCAAATGATCAAGCACACTCTTGCACTTTGCATGCACCTCTGCACTTATCCTCCTGAGCTTACGTTGTCCCTGTTTTTCCATCGCTACATACTCTGAACTTGCCATCAATGAAAAGCACACCTACATGAAAGCATGCCAACATGGGTGACATACCATTTAAATGCCACTTCCTCTCACTATTTTCATCTTAGATCAGTTCCAACACTAATACAGTGATGATCCTGCAAAAGAACACAACCAACCAAAGTGATAGTAATATCATAAACTCAATATAAACCTATGTATGTGATCAAGGAATCATACAATAAAACACAAAAAGATTTATAGGAAAGAATCATATTACTGTATCATATTAAATGTGAAAGAGAGATTAAAACCATGGCCTTGATGTTGTAAGGTCCCTTCCAACTCTCCTTCGTTCCCCACACACTTCTTTCTCCAAGGATTCTGAGACCATAGATCTGATAACTACTCACAATCTATCTTGACAAAGAAAATCTTAAAGCCACTCCAACCAAGCTAACAATCCCAAGCCAAAAAAAACTAACTTTCTCCATGAGAGCTCCTCTCATTTTATAAGCTGAAGAGTATAAGGTGAGGAGGTTAAGATGATCCCACTAAATCATGAAAGCGAGTAAGATCCAAACCATTCAGAGGCCACCTCACCATGGAAATTTCTCCTTCTAGAAGCATCGAGAAGATGCTCATTTTTCCCATGTATGAGCATTCTCGCACCCTACTTATAGAGCAACCTGCTAACTTCTCACAACCCAACTATGGTGCAGCCTGCAAGAATCAGGCATTCTCACACCCTGCCTATATAGTAACCTGCGAACATCCTCTTTAATAGGGTTTTTACAAAGGAGAATGCAACTTCTTTTCTCAGGAAAAATCCTTATCTCTTATATCTTCAGGAACTCAGGCCACTGACTCCTCTGAAGGAAACAGATAGATTTACATCATTAACGGTCACAGGGATGATGAAAATAATGTGCAACATTTGAACCCTGGGTCTGCCCCTGTGCCAACAAATGGTTTTGTTGTCGATACTTGAAACTGTGATTGCTGGAAACTGAAGAAAAGAGAAATATGTGTGTGCAAATATGTTGTTGTAGTGCGCAGTATTCTACTTGAATTGTGAAGCTCTGTACTAAGAAAGAAACTAGATCTGAAGAAAAGAGGTAAGATCTTAAAGCTTTGTGCTCTGGTAAAGGTAAAATAAGTGGAATTTTTTTCTTCGAAAGTATGAATCTAGGTATGCTTGATAGATTTTTTCCTCATCTGGAAACTAGGGTACAGTTAGAAGAAAGAGTCGATCCGAATAAATTTGATAGAAATAAATAAAGATATTTTATTGCTATGCATAGAAAGAATTTTTGGACTAACAAGTGGATGCAGGAACCTAGAAAGAATATTTTCATATTGTAGGTCCAACACTGTGATCTTGATGCACAATACAAGAGAGGTTGGAACTCATTTAAAAGAAAGAGAGGATTGACATTGTGTTATAATTGTAGAAGACTAGGACATCTTGTTAAGGAATGCCCTGGTATAGGTCCTATTTGTCTTTGTTGTAAATCTATTGGTCATGAGGTTGAGGATTTCCCTAGGATGATTGCTAAAGTTGAACAGATGAACATGAGACAAGAAAACCATAAATAAGATCAAGAGACTAAGGATATGTTAGAAAACCAAAAAGAGAAAGAATCAGAGAAAACTCAGACTATGTTAATACAGTTAAAAGAAGTAATGGAAGACCACAAGGATGTCAATTTGTTAGAGATCTTGAAAGAAAAATAGTGCATAGTTACAAGGATAGAAGACTTCGACATAGAATGTGTATTGGATGAAGAAACACATGTGAATATTACGCCAGAAAGAACTTGGGAAATTTTGGTAAAGCCTGCTATGATACCTTCATTGGGAAGGATAGGCTTGTTTAAAGGAAAGATGATAACCCTATGTGGAAGAGTTACTAATATAACTATGATTTCTCATGAAACATCGACGGAAGAAGACTTCAAAGTTATCAGATTTGTTGAATACAACACCCCATTCACACTTTTATTAGGAAAGAATTGGATTGAGAAAGATCAGATCAAAAGGAAAGCAGAGGGGGAATCTATAGAACATAAAAGGAAAGAATTAAGGGACTTTATAGCCAGAAAAATAGCGCAACTAATAGAAGAACAAGAGGATCATTCGAAGCAATAGAAGGCCATAGAATTAGTTGTCGAAGTTGAAAGCACACGGAAAGACTTAAAGAGCCTGTCCATGCAAGAAAGAAGTATAGCCACCTCGGAAATAGAAAACGAAGGAAAATTAACCGTAGAATCTGTAAGAGCACATTAGCAGTGTGAAGTCACTTTACTAGGAAAAGATAAGAATAAGAATGGAAAGAGGAATCCAGAGACTCGGATGATATAAAAGAAGGCAAGGAAGCTCAAAACGAATAAATCCAAGTTATAAAAACTATGGGAAGTTCCAGAAAATACTTCGCAGGAGGGAGATCTTCAGAAGTTGAACCTCGCTGGAATAACAGAACCATGCAAAATGGGACTTCACCACAGATACGCTATATGACCATTGGAGGCACCCCGACCATTAGAATAATGATCTAGAATGGATAGAAACACAATTATTGGCGGAAATACCACCATTGGACCATTGGGACCATGCCATAATGGATGAATTTTTATTGATTGAGGCATTCCTGCCCATTAGAGAAATCTGTTATGACATTTTCTTATTTAACCCATCAGACGCTACACTGGGATCACTTTTTGCAAACCGTTATTATCTGAGCTAATAGAGAATCCATTGTATTGTGCTATGCTTTCTATACCTCACCATATGTTTGATTACCTCGCTTGTCTTTTTTCCTACCCAAGTTATTTGACTACGAGTGTGCATGTTAGGTGAACATAGAACAATGGAGAAGTCTGTGGAGGAGATTTTGGCTGACCTCATGGTTGAGAGAGTCATGTATGTAAGAATACAAGTGTGATTGACTAGCATATTGCAAGCATCCCCCTCGATTGGATGAGTTCTGGTCGCACTTATGAAAAGAAAAGAAAACACCGCGATGACCTGGCTAACACGAAGTAGATCCTATCGGTCTTGTCGAAGTACATACTGCCTTTAGCTGGCGAGGTGAACCATGTTAATATCCTGTGTAATTTTGAGTACATGCCTATAATTGCATACCTCTCGAAGGGGATACACACAGTTGGACCCTAGTTAGGACATATTCCATCTCTAAAGAACAATGACTTCAGCCTTGGAGATAGGAAGAACTACGCAATGCTTACTCCACACTAGTATTTGATGAATATAACTAGCAAGAAGCAACACATAGTCTCCCAGACGTGGATAAAGGACCTTGTGCAATCGACGATCCTAAATGTAATGAAGATCCCCCACTTCGACGAACATCAAGAGGTTAAATCTTGTGTTTAAATCTTCTTGTTGTGGTACCATGGAGGGTATATGTGGCTTGTCAAATGCGTGACAATGTATTTGGCACTGATCCATCTCATTATAGGAATAAGCATGAAGGGACCAGACCCTTAACATTTCTACCCAGGGAAGGGTGCAGATCACTCCCTGGCACAATGTATAAAAGAAAACTATGGAAATGTAGAAAATGGAAAGTGAGGCTACATGGTATCCTCCATCCAGGATGGCGCAGTGCGCCTAGCTTGTCATCTTATAGCGGGAAATATTGTCAGAAAGAACCATCCAACGTAGGTCACTGGATTTGTAGTAGACCTCGTAGGGAAGTGTGTAGAAGGAATGCAAATTAACTGGGCGAGTTACCTCGTCAACAAGTAGGACAAGGACTGTCGCGAAGCATAATATCAGGGTTATGAGTTTCATTTTAGTTGGCTACTGGAATCGATCGCATTTGTCACCTGAAAATGTCGGAAGGAGAATCCTTCCTGGAAGTTGAGCCATTAGATTCGATTGTCACCAGGTTCTCCACCTTGTGGTACACAAATGATATGGAGAAGAAGTGGCAATCGAATGCGGTGTTCCATGCTTACTACCTAAAGATGAAGTGCTCCATTGAGGCATTTACATGAATGACCTCGAACACATTGCACCACTATAGGTTGCTAGCGAAGTTCCACACATATTAAAACATTATCTACATCACTGCGCATAGGGATGAAAGTAAGGAGGAGCTGCAGTCCTATTAGAAGCTGACCAATGAAGATATGGAGAAGATAACCAAAGAATGGCCAGCAAAATTCCTTATACCAATGGAATATGTAGAACTCTTTGACCCCAACATCATCAAAAGTCCATTGGTCACCCGGGTCAAGCATGATGGACAGACTAACACAAAGAAAAATAAGAAAAAGGAGGAAGTGCAGAACATAGAAACAGATGAGGAGGACAATGCATCAGAGGAAAGTAGGCCTGATTCACTTGTAGGAGGAGGAGGAGATGAAGTGAATCCCGAAGGAGGGGAAGGAGATGAAAATAAATACAAAGGCAAAGTTACACCACTGAAGGATCCCCTTACAGAGGTTGAAACATCAAAGAAAAGGAAGGCTTCTCCATAGAAACCCTCAACAAGAAAGAAAACCCAAGCCAATAAGCCTGAGTCGAAGAATGTTCTCACAGTGGATGATGTTCATCTCATCATTGCAGCCATAGAGGACACCTCAAAGGATATCTTTTAGATACATGAAGTGAAACAGGAGACATTGTATGAAAGAATCGAGAATGAGATGAAATACACACAACAAGATATTCATTCAAGCCACACAGTACCAACTGCGCCTTCATTGTCGAAAATTGCAGAATTGGGGGATGAACCCACCCAATTATAGATACTATCAAATGCAACAGAGGCTCAAGTTCATCGAGTCCAAGAAGAAAATGAGCAGGCCACAAAGGTCTTGAAGAAGGAAAAGGAGGAGGTCCTAGAGAAACTTTGAGTTGCAAAGAAGGAGAAAGATGAAATTTAGGTGATGTTCAAGGAGGATAAAGTGAGGATGTAGAAAGAAAGGGACCAATTTCTTGCAGAGAAGAATGTGGTCAAAGAAGCAGTGACTAAAACACTTTGCTCTATGTCGGGCTTAGCACAGGAGGAAGAAGAGTCAATTGAGATGCAAGTGGGGAAGCTCACTAAGGCCATTCAATAGCTTCAAGAGAGAGTAATGGAGCTAGAGATCCAAGCAGTTTTGAGCACTCCACAAGAAGTGAATGATCAGAGGGAAGAAGTTGCAAGGAACACAGTAGAAAGAATTAGGACACTCGCCTCAAAGTGTAAACAATTAAGTGATTGGAGTGCGCAAACCTATGAGCACCTTGTATAAGATCCAGAGCTAAAGAAACTGGAAGCATAGCTATAGGAGGTGAAGCAAGAGGCATCCACCATGCAAGCATAGATGAAGCTGCTTACTACAGTTGAGAAAATGAAGTGATCACAGGAGAAACACGTAGTTCAGCATCTAGTTACTGCCATCCAAAGAAAATTCATGGAGGTGACACAGAGACTCCAGCCAGTGCAGGAGGAAGCTTGCATGATTTTTGAAGAGATCGAAGGACAAGGCTCATAGATGGAACAAGTGGTCACGATAGTAGAAAAATGACTGGAAGGACATGTTATAGAACAAGTAATTCAGGAGTTTTTTGAGTAGGAAGCTCTGGCGAAGCAACAAGTTGAGGCAATTTGAGCTAATCTCAAGCCCTTTGAAGCAGTGTTTCCCAGATATGAGTGACTCGGGACAAGTCATAGGTGAGTGTTGGGGGCCTGTTGGCCCTTGACCAAGTTTTGAGGAAACGTTGGTTGTGTTTGACCACTTTTGGGACTTCGACAGGTTGGTCGAAGATGGAGCTCCCAGGCAAAGTGGAGATCACAAGATCTCTCTTGTTTTGCGGATTTGTGGACCCAACAAAGTGTTTTTAGGGTTTATGTAACGAGTATGGGATGCCATCCCATGGGTTTACCCATGTTTTAGGACCTTTTGTAAATGTATAAATAGGAATCTAAGCAATGTAAGAAGAAACCAATTACTATATAGATAAGGATTGATTGGTTATGTGCATGGTTGTAATGTTCCCAAGCCAGGATGCCAGGAACATCACGTTTTGCATGAATTTCTAACTATTTTTGGTTGTGGCACTTCATCAAACACTTTGTTAATTTACTTATGCTTGGGTGTTTACTTGCAGGTTACCTTCTCTGATTTGGCCTTAGGGTTTATATTCAATTATCACACATAGATATGAACATATAATCAATGAAAATACAAGATACACCAAATATGGAACCAATAGAAAATATCTGACATTTATTAATATAATGAGAAAGAACCTGATACAAGAGTGAGGCCGATTTGGAATGATCAATAGATGGATCCAATAAACATTATAAGAGTTGCTACAAAATTCTCTCAGGAACAAGATGAAAGCCTCCAAAGGTTGAATACACAATGAAGACTTAATACAAGAAGAGATATGGGTCATATGAAGAACCAAACTCCCAACTGGAAAGGTCATGCTCTAGTAGAAGATTGAAACCCTCAATAATTTGGCCCAACTGAAGGAAGCCTCCAAATGAGTCCAAACTTGGCAGAATGATAGATCAGGGTGATAGGATCCCCCCCCTAAAGTCTCTGGCTGAAATTCTATGGATAACTCCTCCAAATTTTGAATCCTTAAATGAAGTTGTGCCCTCCTAAAACCCCGAAGTGCCCAATAATTTGGCCCTAATGAAGGAGGACCCCAAATGCCTTGAAACTTTGTAGAAAGATAGATCGAGACATGGCAAGTCACTAGGTGGAGTCTTCGGGTCAAATAGGAGGTATAACCCCTCCAAACTGAATAGATCCGAATCTCAAAAATTCCCTCCTCTCCAATTCGTCCAATGCTCTAGGAAATCATTTGTACCATATAACTCTCTCAAAAGTCACTAGAAATGATGGTGAAGACCCTAGAAGAATAAACTAGATACTCAAATCTCCAAAATCCCTTCTCCTTGGCTAGATCGAACCTTCCTTCAATGAATGGTTCACACCCCTTGCTGGAAACCCCCAATGGTGCGCCCTCTCTCTTTTTGTACCTGTAACTGGTGTAGAACTCTCCTGCAACTAAGTAGATCTGAGATAGAATGGTATGGGTGGAGTATTGCATCCCTGAGACCAATCTTGGAACAATACAGGTGGAATATTTCACCATCGAATTGTCCTCTAGGGTTTGTTAAGTCAAAACCCTCAAAACCCCCAACGCATGGGATCACTAGCTAGAACCCAGATATCAAAATGATAATCATACATGAATGAGAGAATAGAGGACCTTACCTCTCCTTTATACTTCCTGCTCACCTTGTCCCTCCAAAGTGACTTTTACTTTATTAATTATTAATTAATTAATTAAATCACTTTAATTAATTAATTAACCTTTTTACCTCTGAAAAGAACCTTATCTCTCCTTGTCGCTTCCCTGGCCACTGAAAGTCACTTTTCATCATCCTATCATGTATTTTTGCTCCCAATTCCAATGAGATATTACCTTGAGAGGTTCCTCCAAGTATTGAGTCCAAAATGACCTCTTCGATGAAGTTAATTAACTTATAGCTCAAAATACTCAAAATCATGGAAATCGTCAAAATGCAATGGAACCAAATCCAATTTGTGTGGAATGGATCATAATGATGAAATAGGATGAGAGATGCAAGATGGACCCCAAAATATCCCTCGATAGCTCTTGTACTCACTATAATACCCATCTGGCTACTCCAATCATCATAACACCTTGTAATACCCTGATGTCCTAAAGCGGGGACATTACAATGGTATGTTGGCTTAGTGCAAGAAGCTATAAGTGATTTGTGGAGACAGACATTATATGTAAGTTCTATGTGCTATTGAGGAGTTGGCTATGTTCCTTGACCTAATTTTGGGGAAGGTGGATCTAGTGCATTGCGCACAGATCACCTGTCCACTACAGAGTTGGGCTTTGTGGATTTGTGCATAGGAGAAGGTGAATGTAAGAATATCGAATACTAATAAATAAGAAGAAGAAGTTGGTGGATGTATCCCCACACTGGGGTGAACCACGTATATATTGTGTCTTTATGTGCTTTGTGCGATGTTGTTCATATGATTTATGCTTAGTGTTGTTGTTATAATGAATGCATGTAATGTTGTTTCTTAGTGCTTAATGGTATTGAATGTTAGATTTGAGTGAGTGTTATGTGCTAAAAGGTTTTAACGGCTTGATATTGATTGCTAATGCACTGATCTGTAATAAGGGTTTGATATGCGATGTGAATAAGGTTTAAGAACTAATGCATGTTATTGGCTAAGTTCTCTATTAAGTGTTGTAATCACATATTTGTGTCCCAGCTTGCTTGTAGACACTTGATTCCTACAACCCCCATGCCTCTACCTCAGGTGAGACTTAATTTTCTTCACAGGTGCTGCCGAAAGGGCCGGTAGTTAGGGTTTTGTTGGTGCATTGTTGATGCATTGAAACCTAGGTCTTCCTCTATGCCAACAAAGATGTCCAAGTATTATGTACCATAACTCGTTGGAGCTAGTCGCATCATGAGCCCATGCCTGAACTGACTGTCCTGACATGATGTACAATCCTCCACTTCTATTTCCAATGGGTTTTGTTGTACTTAAGTGGCTACCTTTAGCCCATAATAGTGCCTTCCTATCCTTGAATCTCACCCAATATCCCTCGTCCTCAAGGGTTGCAACTAATAGTAGATTCTTCTTGAGCCCTGGAAAATATAATACTTCATCAATATGAAGTTTATCCCAGATTCCAATATAAAGGAGATAGATCTTACTCCCTCTATCTTGTAACATTTGTCATCCCCAAGCTCAACCTACTCTACAAAAGATTTTATCTCGAAATCTAAAAGGATCTCCTTGTACCATGTCATGTGATTTGATGCACCACTATATACTAACCAAATTTTAGGCCGTGTGAAAACTAAACTGGATAAGGAAGAAACCAAGTAATATTATTTTCTATTTTCTTTCTCATTAGAAGGACTTTTCTGATTTATTTTGGATTCATCATCCTCAAAAGTTGAGGCATGATGTTTTCCTTTCCTTGGATATTTCTTTCTAAACCAACAATCTTTAGCAAAATGACCCAACTTATTACAACTAAAGAATTTAATCTTAGATGTATCAATATTCTTTCCTTTGAATGTACCTTTGGTGTTTGGCTTCCTCTGAGATCCTTTTTGGAATGTGCCTTTCTTCTTTCCCTTGAATCTTGATGCTAAAGCTGAGTTCTCTTCTTTCATTGGCTTAATCTTGGTAGTTGTGTGACTCCCCTACTGGAGGCAATCATTCCATAACCTCTCAAACATGGGATGAATCTCTCTCCCACTTACACTAGATAAGAAGGTCTCCCATGAAGAAGGAAGACCGTTAAAAATGGTCTGCACTAAATCATCATCATCTATAGTCATCCTTGTGACCAAAATCTTATCTTTGATTTGGGCTATCTTGGAACAGAAAGGTGCCACTGATTCACCTTTCTGTATCTTCAAATAATTAATCTTGTACTTAAGTGTCCTCTTCTGACTTGGAGCCTGTTTCTCATACAGATTCACCAAGGTATCCATACGGTCCTTGGCAATCATTAACAAAGTCATTGCAGGCATTATTTTGTCTTTGACTGAGTCAAACATGATTCACTTGGCCTTTTATTGACTCTTCTTGAAGGTCACTCTTCCTTCATTATTCATGGGTTCCTCCACCACTATGGTCACATACTTCTCAAGATCATGCTCCTGCAAGATATTTTTTATCCAAAGCTTCCACACATTGAAGTTGGCATCTCCTTCAAACCTATCCTCGACCCTGACTGAAATGGAGGATGCCATGGACCTCACACTGGAAACTTTATCAAGCTAGCTTGGATCTATGTGTACCTAATGCTGCACTTCAACATGTTTAACACACCCTAAGCTTTGATACCATGTTGAATTATGATATTGATTTCTTATGCAGATTAATTCTTTTATTTTCTTCAACACTTTGATTCTAGCTTAATACACTTCAAAAATACCAAATCATAATCGAATAGCCATAACTATGTATATGAGTAAGCATGCACATCAACAACACATACACCTTGGGGAAACCCTATACATGGAGAAAAACCCCAGCAAATGATATTCCTTTATTTCATTAATAATCTAATATCACTTACAAATATCCACCATGAATGTTCTACTCTTAAAGAGATTTCCAAAAAGACTATGACCTGACAAAGACCTAAAATACCTTGCTGAAATACACCTCTAATATGCTGACTCTATTGTTGATATACAACAACAATGTGTTGCTTTGGTATGTTGCCTCTTTATCACTGATATGTGCCTCTATTTCTTCACCCTTAACCTGCATATCAAAACTATGTTGAACAGAGGGGTCGACCTCTGCTTATATAGGTTGAAGAGGAGAAGAGGAGAGACTCGAAATAGTAACATGTCTGCATGAGTTAATCATGACTCAGCTTCATACTTTAGTTACTTAGAAATAGACTTGAGACTGGTTACAACTCAGCATTACACTTTAGTTCAAAAATAGAACTAGATTTGAGGTTGGTATACTTTAGTTCGAAAATAGAACTAGACTTGAAACTGGTATACCTTAGTTCGAAAATAGAACTAGACTTGAGAGTGGTATACTTTAGTTTGAAAATAGAACTAGACTTGAGATTTTAGTTACAACTCAACATTACACTTTAGTTTGAAAATAGAACTAGACTTAAGACTTTAATTGCAACTCAACATTACACTTTAGTTCTAAAATATAACTACACTTAAGACTTCAGTTGCAACTCAACATTACACTTTAGTTCTAAAATAGAACTAGACTTAAGATTTCATTTGCAACTCAACATTACACTTTAGTTCTAAAATAGAACTAGACTTAAGACTTTAGTTACAACTCAACATTACACTTTTAGTTCTAAAATATAACTAGACTTGAGACTTCAGTTATAATTCGACTCTTTACAAGGCAATTCAAAATTCTCTTCATGGTGGATAATTTTACAAGTGCCAATGCACTAGATCAATACATTTATATAATTTGCAATATTAGGAATATTGTTTGTTTCTAGATCATAGTAATTTTATATTCAACCTAACGTTTGCTAGATGCATTGACTTTTTCTCATGGCTCACAAGGTTTGACTAGGCTCACAGGGGTTGTATGTTCCCCCTGACTTTTTCACTAGTCTGTCTATGCTCATATAGGTTGTATGTCCCCCCTAACTTTTGCACTAGACTTTCTATGCTCACAGAGGTTGTACGTTCCCCCTAAATTTTTCATTAGACTCACATAGCATCTCATTCATCCTAACTTTTGGTTTGATTCACAGAGGTTGTGCGTTTCCCTTGGATTTTGTCAATACCTCACAAAATTGGTTGATTCTCCAAATCTCCTTGGCTAGCCTCAGGGTGGCCCATATGGCCTCTCATTGGAGAATGATTGTCGATTCTGCCAAATTTAACAACTTTGTTTGTAGGTTTGTTCCATATTTTGTTGTGATGTTCAAACCAATTCATAATCTACTTAAGAAAGATCGTTCTTTTTCTTGGACAGATGATGTTGAAAATTCTTTTGAAAGGATTAAGAAAGAAATCAGTTCCACACCAGTTTTGGCAAAGCCATATTTTGAGAAAGAATTAACGATATATATTAATGCCACTGAGGAGGCAGTTTCTGCTGTCCTCATGCAAAATGATGACCAAGGAAATGAAAAACCAGTGGATGACATGAGTCAAAGTTTTTATGATGATGAATTTAAATATTATTTTATTGAGAAACATTCTTTCGCTCTTGTTAAACCCATTGAAAAGTTTTTCCACTTCATATTAGGTAAGTATACGTTGGTAAAAGTCCCTTTACATGTTGTCAACTTTTTTCTCTCACAGACTTATCTTTCAGGAAAGATTTCACATTGGCTTGCAAATATCCAGGAGAATGATTTTAATATCATGAATTCTACCACTATCAAGGGACGTGACCTAGCCCTTCACTTAGCTCATCATGGTGAGAATAGTGAATAAATTGATGAAGAATATAGTTCCCTTTCTGCTCTCTTTTACATTGATGACCAGATCCTCCCTGTGTCTGAACATCCCTGGTACAAAGATTTGGTTTATTATTTATAGAACCAAATATGTCAATACAGCTTAGACACTCATCAAAGGAGAAGGCTCCGTATTGAATCTGCAAGATACGTCATTATAGGAGACTTCTTATTTCGAATAGTTTTTGATGGTGTGTTGCTTCATTGTGTAAACAATGAAGGCCCACAAAAACTGTTGCAAGAAGATCATGGTTCTTCAAGTTCTATCATTCATGTAGGAGGCCATTTTTCTGCAAAAACCACTTCTTTCAAGATTATTATAAAAGGATACTATTGGCCTTCAATCTTTCATGACTCTTGTGTTTTTTCGAGATCTTGCGACAAGTGACAAAAAATTGTTGGGAAATAATTCCTTTCATCCATTCCATTGCAACCTGTCCTACCAGACTTTCCCTTTTCAAAGTGGGGATTGGATTTTATTGTTCCTATTAATCCTCCACCTTCAGTTGGATAGGTTTTTATTCTAACCACCACAGACTATTTTACAGAATGGGTTGAATTTGTCCCACTTAAGCATCCCACAGATGATCATGTAATTTCTTTCCTTGAAAATAACATTTTTTCCAGATTTGGTCTTCCATTGGAAATTATTATAGACAATGGTCTCGCTTTCATTTCTACTAAGATGACTCAATTTTTAGCTAAGTTGGGGGTTAAACATTTCACCTCATCATCTTATTATCCCCAAGGGAATGGGCAGGCTGAGTCTACCAACAAAAATCTGGTAAGAATCGTCAAAAGGCTCAACGAAGACAAGCCTCATTAATGGCACACTCTCCTCACTTACGCCCTATGGGAAGATCAAACTACCACCAAGGTAAGCACTATTTTCACTCCTTTCCATCTTGTTTATGGTCAAGAAGCCCTCATATCAACTAAGCTGGAACTTTCTTCCTTAAGATTGATTCTACAGATCGAAGAATTAAATTCTTTTGATGTTTCACAAAGGATAAATGCACTCTTAGCTTTGGAAGAGAAAAGTATGTTTTCTTTGGATAATATAAAAAGGAGACAACAAACTGTTAAGAAGTATTTCAACAAGAGTGTCAATACTGTCAAATTTAAGTTCAATGAAAAGGTACTGCTGTGGGATTAAGCTCACGCTTATAGGGGAAGACATTCAAAATTTCAAAACTTATGGTTGGGTCCTTTCAAGATCTCTTTTGTCTTAGGTACTAACTCTTACATTCTAAAATATTTACAGGAGTGATTGTTTTTGTACAACACTAATGGTTCTCACTTGAAGCATTATATGGAACCAACTTGAAAAGATCTAACACTATTTGGGTTTTCTGTATACTAGTATTCTAGCTCTGCTTTCAGTTTTTCAATATTTTATTTTTTTCTTTACAGTAGTTTGATTTCATCATTTTGTGTTAAAAAAATTGCTACTTCTTTTACATTTCTGTCATTTTTGTTGTTTTAATTTTTTCAATTTTATTTCTATCATGATTTTATTGCTTACTATCTTTTAGTTTATTTTTGTCAAGAATAAGATGTTGGATCAGTTCTTCCATAGTGTCACTCCTGCAAGAAACTATTAGTCAATGACAATCAAGCTTACATGGATGTTACAATGTTTCCTCTGAAAACACATTTGAATTTGTTATCTGCTTTCACTATTTTCTTATGAAGAGATTGGTTTTCTCCCACGCTTTCCATTTCTTCATCCATTTGAGAAATAAAGTGCAATTCCATTAATTTCCCTCCTTGAAGTAAAGAGTAAAATTTGATTGAATGATCATGCATACAGGGATAAACCCCCTCATAATTAACATTTTTTATGAGTTATTCCCAAATTCCCAGTCATTTTTCCATTAAATCTTCTCACTTCCCCCTGTTGCATGATCATTCTAGTTATATCTTCTTGATCTACTATTTTTGGTCTGTGAAACCATGAGTCATGAGTTCTAAATCTATTGAAAAAAAAATTCCCTGTGGAGTCACCAGTTTGTTGACGATTAAAATCGCAATGAGGATTTCGCCTCAAAGTATTGCTTAAGCCTATTAATTATAAGCTAATAACATATATAATACTAGTAGGTGGGACCCCCTTGTAGATTGGGAGATCAGATCTGGTTCTTAGTTTATGTTTATGCTATTTTTCGGCATTGCTTACAGGTTTAAGCATGATTGATGATCAATGTTGGTTCTATTCGTGACAAATGGATGATGGGTAATGCATGACTGTTCTATTTCTATAGGCTCTAATGTCGTGTTGAAATGACTTATGACTTCCATTGATACCTTTCCATTTACTCCTTGAATTATTACTTGTGCCACCTGCAAAGGATACATGTTAGTAACCACAAAGAAGAGTAATTGAAAAGAAATAAGGCAATGTGAACAAAATCCACAAGAGATGAACTATTCTACTATGTTATACGATGTTGCACTATAAATTTGGATTTAATGAAAATGGTATTAATCCAAACTAACAATGAAAATGTCTAAGCAATATATTGAGTCATGTAAAGGCATGTGATGTGCGTTATAGTATGGTAGGCAGTGGTAAAATGTAACATAGGGTGGCACTTTTGGAAAACAGTGGATGTTGGTCTCGATGCATGGTTAAATTGAATGAATTAATGGATTAGTGGGTTGGAGGGTACTAATGACTTCAATGAATGGAGGTTGAAGGTGACGTGCATTTACTGCACGTCACCCCATACCACTTCCACTATACACCACCCTAGCTATTGTTCAAATTTTTTCGTTGTGGTTAACTCTGATTTTCAAGCAGAGGATAGAAGGAGAAGCATACTAAGGTTTTATCTTTGAGTTTATGTTGAGATAGTTCAGTTTTGATTCATTCCTTAATTTATCACAAGCCTAATTATTTTTTATGACAACAGGGTCTTATTGTAGACAACAATATTCTGGGCTAAATTACATCATTCAGACACTTGTTTTTCAGAGGTGTTGATCTATCTTTGATAGTCTGTGTAGACTTGTCTATTTGTGAATTAGTTTTCATGACTGACAAAGGCTATTGTGCAAAGTTGAGTGGGCAACAATCTGTGGCAAGTTGATCCATCTTTTAGAGTTTAGTTTTTGGTTTTCGTTTAGAGGTCCTTTTGTATGTTCCATCGGGGATGTCTAAGTTTGACTTTGGTCCAAAACTTCTTCACGAAATTTTGCAAAGAGAATGAATCTTTGGTGAATTGGAGTGAAATAAAGGATTGCTTTATGTCTCATCTATCTTGATTATCATCTTGGTGTCTTTGCTTCTATCTTTACATTTATTTTAGCAACTATTATATTCATAAAATCATATAAATAATGAATTTTCCAGCAAGTTTTTATTTGTGAAAAGAATATCCTAAGCACTTGTAATCAATACTTGTGAGTTAGGATATTAATTTTGATGGCTATAAACATAGCATGACATTCCCATCTATTTTTCTTTAGCCAAGCAGAATATGAAAATGCTTCAGTAAGATCATTTCATATCTTTTCCTCAACAAGGCCCAACAAAATTTTTATAATTGTTTTTTAAAAACCCTTTATAGAGACCCGAGATCAGAAAACAAACATAAAACCATTTTTTTATTTTCCCAAATTTATAATTTTTTTACCCAGAGTTCCATATTTTTATCATTGACAAAACTGGCATTGAAAATCGGCTAACAAGCACTACAAAATGACCAAAACTTTAGGCACTACGAAATGATTCAAAGTCATAAATGCTAATAAATGAGTGTCATGAATTAGTATGAAAATTATAGAGTGCCAAAAATAACTCCAACTAGGAATGTTGTCCTCCTTGCGAGGCAACAAAGAGCACGCTGACCAAGTGTAACACCCTGTTTCCCCCAGCTTGTAAAAATAACTGGACTGGCCAAGAACTATGGCAAACTCATAAATGTGAATATGTGATGTAAATGGACCATGAGGAAAAGGTCAATCAAAGTGAATAACATTATGAATTTTATTGCAGGACTACTGAGAGGGGATGTGCATAAAAAGAGACCACAATGACGGTGGAAGGCACCTGGAAAGGTGGCGTTAACTTCCACCGATAATTAATACCATATTTGGACTCCACTGGCCCAGAGAACCAAAAGCGACTCGCTGGCCCCGAACTAAATGCCTCGCAGACTGGTAGGTTGATGGCTCCTCAGGAATTAATAAAGGATGGGGAGGTGAACCGCCCATCCATAGAGCCATCATGACTGGCCAGTGCGAGGGTAATCGTTCCACACGCAACCTCGCAAGAGGATAAGGCATGGGGTAGAAGTGATTGGGAAGGGAGCAGACATGAGGGGAGAACTATGGCAATATGCAGAGTGAGTGATAGCAGAGAGGAAGGATTACAACCTTCACTCTTGGTCATTGGAAAACAGAGACGCAGTCTCACAGCATCGTGGTCTCAGCTCGGAAGTGGCTAGTGGTAAATCTGTTGGGAGTTGCTAAGCCTATGATTGGGTGGAAACGAGCACCCCTCTCAGCAGTTGCTTGACCCTTGGTGTTATCTATGATAAGTGTTTTTCCTTTGGCATCTTGAAATATATATATGTGCTTATTCTAATAATTATGCTCATAAGTTGTGAAACTGTGAATGATTTCATTATAAGAATGATTGTATGGTGTTTTGATCAGTACTAGTAGTTGTATATTTATATGGAAAGACTACGTATGGTTTATGTCCTCATGAATTCGTTATTTATGTGCATACTGATCCAACTTAGACTTCACGCCTGGCTCTCAGGAGGATGACATCCTTATATACCTTAGGTAGTACCCTGAGTAATTCTCCCCATAGAAATACCTTCCTTGAAAATCCCATCAAGAACCGGGAAGGTGGTCGTGAAGGTGTAAGGCCTTAGTAACCCTGCATAAGGAGGAACGATCATCTTAAAAACTGAGATGACAACATAAGGATGAAGTAATGAATCGACGGATGAGATCCCATCGGGAGATATGTGGTCACTCACGACCGTCAGATCGGAGGAAGGAGATGGAAAGTTAAGTACCTTAACCTTATAGCTATTAATCGACGAACGATATTTCATTGGGGAATCTGTGGTCACCCACAACCATTAGATTAGCAGGAGAAAGTAGGGCGTTAAATGCCTTACCACTTGGTTTTCCTGTGTCTTCGTGGGTAGCAAAGAGTTTAGGACCATAGATCCCCAAGGTTCATGAGAGTATCTGGACCGTGGATCTTTTCCACGCCTAGGGAGTCATGGAAGAATGCATGGGTAGGAACCATTATGAGCCGTCAATTCTTGGCTGAAAAACCTGACAGTCGTTTGATCTATCAGGATTTACCCGAGGGTTAAGACTCCAGTGTATAGGGGTGAAAAACCTCGGAATAGATCTAGGCCGTTCGATTGATGAAGGCCACGTGTCAAGAGATCACCCATTTTGGGAAATCAGGAATCACGGAATCGGGATTCCTGTTGACAAGAGTTCAGGATTTTCTATGGTGAAAACCCCAGGATGGATCTAAGCCGTCCGATTAATGGAGGCCATGCGTCATGAGATATCCCATTTCAGGAAATCATGAATCACTAGATTAGGAGTCCTGGCAACAAGGGATCGGGATTTTCCTGGGTGGAAACCCCGGAGCAGTTGTGGACCATCCGATTTAAGGAAGTGACGTGTTGAGAGATTACTCGTTTTGGGAAAATCAGGGATCGGGGATTCGTGAGTTCTGCTGAAAAAAACTCGGGCTCTTGCCTTGACAAATCCCGATCCATAATGCCGGGACACTAGCATGTGGTTAAGTCTCGATGGACGGACCAGATTCCTTCGGGAAATCTCAGGGTCCGTAATGACCGTCCGATGTGAGGAAGAGATGCTAGTTTTACACTGGGGCACAAGCACGCAGTAGGGTAAGTAG
>JZKD02S1910420.1:96500-140427 GCA_000966675.3 Picea glauca
TAATGAATTAATTAATAATTAAATCAATCATTAACCCTCATGAACACTATTTAATAATATCCAATTAGAAATGTTATTTTAAGATATAAATACAGTTTTAGCTAATCTTTTAGGATTGCATTAATAAATTAATTATAATTAATAATCAAGGGTCGTTACAATAGGGACTGGAAGAGTAACTAGTTTGGGGGGTAAACTCTCTGTAATGAGCTCAACTTCCTAAGTCCATGCTAGACCCAAAATTATGATGACAAGTGGACTAAAAAAATATGTGCTATGTTCAAAGGTGGCATGACTGCTACCAATATAAGATAACACTCTCTTCCCACCCATTTTTTTTTTATTTTTTCATAGTCAAATGAATTTTATGATACAGAGGAGGAAATGAGTGTCGCAAGTAAGAAAAACTAGTCCCAGTAGTGGAACATACCTATGTTCAATGCAAGGAGGTGCATGCGAGAGATGGGCACTCAAGGGACTGTTCCCTCCTAGGTATAGGGTGTCAAGTTATGAAGGATATAAATAAGGCTCTTCTTGGTTGAGGATGCAAAATTGTTGAGGCAAACGGTTTATAACGCAAAGAGAGAAATGACAATAGGCTCAATAATGCAAGCAAGGGCATAGATGCAATCACAACTTAATGCCAAAAAATGTCCTTTTTCGTAATCTTAGTCTACTTGGTTTGAAAAAGGGATAAACTTGTAACAAATAGACGTCCTTTCAAATCCAATTTACGAGTGTGAAAGAGACAAGTTCACTCAGATATATTTTCAATTTTTGAAAATGAGTCAAAAAAGAGCTTAACCAAGACTCACAACCTTTCAAGTCCAATTAACGAGTGTGAAAGTGACAAATTCACTTGGTAATATTTTTTCTTTTTAGACGAGTCAGAAAAGAGATTAAATCAGACTCGTTGAGAGGTTTCTATGTGGCATGTCATGTGGGAGGGCAAGGCTCCTGTGCTGGACTTCTTTGAAAGGTCAGCATATTATGAATGGCCGACAAAAGTTTGGGAAAACCCAAAGCTCTCGAAGTCAAGGAAGATAAAGTGTTAGCAGAAGTTACCTTCTCTGTGATATATCGGATAATGTCTCTTACTTGAAAGGACATAGGAGGAGGCATTGGATATCCCACAAGACCATCCAAATCAAAGGGAATTTCTCCAGGACTTGAAGGGAGAGTACTTAGGGAGAGTAAAATCCTCTCATGTTCAAAATGTGCAGTACTAGAAATGATAATGACATGGGTGAAGGATGCATCACCCTCCAAGGGAAGGGTTGGAATAACTGGAAATTGCATCGGTATGACCACTTATTCAACCATTGGTTGAATAGGATGCATGAAAATAAGGCCAGGAGACACATCGCCCTAAAAAATGAGAGTGGTTTCAGTCGAATATTGCATCGACATGACTACTGGTTGAAAAGGATGTGAGACAAAAAGCTCAAGAGATGCATCAGCCCCGAAAGGAAGAGGAGTGTCAGCCGAAGATTGCATCGCCATGACCGTTGGATCAACCAAAGAAGAAACAAAGTGTGGGGAAACCATATATGACTCAGAACCCAAGGGCCCCTAGGTGAGAACCATGCTTCTGGTATCCCAACAGTAGCAGGACACAAATGAGTAAGGTGATTTAGTTCACAATTCCTGCAAAGGAATCTGGACTTACATTTGACATGTCTAGGCTTCTCAATCGTATGAATTCCCCCAGCATCATTTACAATGGTTGGTGACTTACTCTCATCATGACTAGAAGAGGCTGGAGGTTCATCTCCCACATGATGTACAGAGGTTGGAGATGTGATATCGATATGACTCATGGTGACTAGAGTGATGCCCCCAACATGACTAGTAGTGGTTGGTTGCGGGTCTTCAACATGCCTTGCAGAGGTCGTCGACCAATCTCCAACATGAAGAGAAGTGGTTGGTGATGGAACTCTAGTAAGAATAGAAGTGACTGGACTAGCAGTGGTGGTGAGTTGTGTAATTTGAGACAAAGATCTCAGGAAATATTGGTTTTGAGACATTGCAGGCCAGGATGGGTCCTCGTTTACACCTTGTCCCTGTCCAGAAAAGTAGTACACTCTGCCTAATTGATCCATAGAGGTTTTTACAGGTATAATCACTACAGTAAATGTCTGCAAAGAGACAAAATTATGATAAGGATTATTCAAGTGAGGATATATGCTTCCCCCATGTGAAGGGGTTTCGTGAAGAGGGTATCTCAAACCATAGAACTAATTTTCCCTATATGAAAGACCCAAATATATAGGTGGACCTTCCATGGGAAAAGTGTTTGTGTGAATAGGCATGGTGGACGAAGGATACACAAATGCAGTGTAATAAGTAGAATATCCACTCATTTGATTATTCGCTCCTGGAAAAACATGGCTAGGACTGGATACGTAAGAGGGAAGGTTCCAACCTCCCACAATGAGAGTTGGTTGAGGGGCATGACTCCTATAAAATGAACATGTAGACGGTAGGGCCATGGTGCCCCCAGATCCAAAACTAGGATTCATATAAGTGGGCCAGGGAGAGGATAGAAAGGGTGATGACACAATTGGCATATCAATAGGAAAATGATTAGATACCCAAGGCATAGACTGAGTGTCATAATTATGCATACCATTAGGAAAAATGGACGGATTCATCCCCATGAAATGAGTGAACATCATGGGGGGGGTAGCGGTAAAGGAGTGAGTCAATATGAACTCCACTATCTATGATAATTATTCTACTAGGATGGATAATGCCTGCAGTGAGAAATTATTGAAAATTTTTCTCAATTTCAATTTTTTGGTCAAAGGGATGATGATAGGGATGAACATTGGGAAGAAGGATGGGAGGGACAAGGGGAATGGAATGATCATGTAAACCATGGGAAGGAGAAATTCCCTGGGAGTGGTTCATGTTTGGAGAGGATGGATTGGAGGTTTGACAGAATAGAGGGTGTCTTAGTTGCATGAATGGAATGGAGTTGTGCAATGATGCCAGAATGACCTTTTTTGAGGATATTTTCCATGTGATGGGAACTGATGATCTCAAGGGAACCTGTTGTGATGCCTTGGAACTTATAATGTTGGCTCTCCAGGGTGAATTGCATGGTTAATTCTTTAAAATCCATGAGAATGAGACATATAGTCCTTATCCATTCAAAACCTAACACAATGTCACAACCACCCATGTCTATAGAAAACATATGAGATTTCACGTGGTACTGATCAATTTGGAGATGCACATTTTTGCAACACCCCCCACATTTCATGGAACTTCCATTAGCAATAATGATTTGAAAATTATTCACTTCATGGATATAGAAATTAGTTTCTTGGGAAATGCAATGATGAATAAAATTATGGGTTCCTCCACTGTCAACAAGGATGATGATCTTTCGATGCTAAATGTAACCAATTAGATTAAGGTTTTGGGGAGTAGAGAATCCAGTGAGAGAATTTAGGGAAATTATCAGTTCAACTTCAAGAGGGTCATAAGGTGAAGTCATGTATGTGGGTTCAGTGGACTCGACCATAGGGGGAGCCTCAACATCCTCTTCAAAAAAATCCTTGGAGATGGCCATAAAAATATTTTGTTATTTACACTTTTTCCCAGGAAAATATTTTTCATCACAATTATAACAAAGGCCCTTGAGTTGGCATTCATCCCTTTATGCCCTTTTCAATTTATGGATCTTTAGGGGAGTGGAAGGAGGAGTGGGAGTAACTAGTTTAGGGTGAGGAATAAAGGAGGGTTTTTTGTTTTGAAAAAAGACAACTTGTTGGCCCTCAACCAAGTTTTGAGGAAACATTGGTCGGGTTTGACCCCTTTTGGACTTCAACAGGATGGTTGTTGGCACAGGAGAAAACCCAGGGTTCAATGCTCAAGAGCGCACCAACAAAACCCTAACTACTGTCCCTTTCGAAAACACCTGCGAAGCAGATGAAGTATCACCCGAGGTAGAGGCAAGGGTGGTTGCAGGAATCAGATGTCTACAACCTTAGTTGGGACACCAATCTGTGATTACAACACCTTAACAGATCACTTAGTAGTTATAGTTCATAGTATTCACTTCGTAGGGAAAACCCTAATTATAGAGTAGCACAGTATTCAACCAGATCTATCATATAGGTGCACTTAGCATAAGGGAATATATCAAATCTTGAATTCATTCACATTACTAAGCACTAAGATACTATATCAAATGCATCTAAACATACATTACTGCATTAATCATATGAACAATAAACAATTACAATGCACAAAGCAACCATAACACAACATATACGTGGTTCACCCCCAGCCTAGGGCTACGTCCACCAAATCTTCTTCTCTTTATTATCTTCTTTCAATGCACAGATCCACAAAACCAACTCCGCATAGGATAGGAGATTTGCGCGCACCTCACTAGGTCCTCCTTCCCTGAGCTTGGTTCAACACAGATCCTTCTTACAATCGCTTGCACTTAGCTCTGCAAGTTCTCAACACACAATATGCACAGAGCATTTACAACCATTCACGCTTAACTCACTGGATTACAACTAAATTAGCACTACCTACTTACATCACTAAGCTACTTATTTATACTTTACAAAAGGGGCCTAAACATGGGTAAACCCATGGTCTGACATCCCCATACCTGTTACATAAGCCCTAAACCCAAAAATCCCTAAAAAGGGGCTAAGATCCTGCGATCTCCACATCACCTAGCGCTTTGTCTTCGACCAACCTATCGAAGTCCCAAAAATAGGTCAAACATGACCAAGGATCCTCAAAAATTGGTCAAGGGCCAACAAGCCCCCAAAACGCACCTGTGACTCATCCCAAGTCACTCTAGTCTTGGTAGCTCTGCTTCAAAATCCTCAAGCTTGGCTCGAGCTACTTCAACCTGTTGTTGCGCCAAGGCCTCTTTCTCAGTGAACTGTTGGATAACTACATCATTGACAGGTCCCTCTAAGCATTGTTCAACTGCAGTGATGACTTATTCCAGTTCTTGTCCTCGGCCTTCAATTTATGTGAATAGTTGGCAGGTCTCATCCTAAATTGGTTGGAGCCTCTGAGTCACTTCCATGACCTTGCTCTGAATGGTGTGGACCTATTGTTGAGTAGTGTGTTGTTCTTGGGATCACTTCATCCTCTCAACTACTAACAGAGGATTCAAATGTGCCTGTACTATTTTTTCTTGCTTCTTTGCCTCCTGGAGCTATGACTCCAGTGCCTTCAATTCAGGATCCTTAGTGAGTCACTCGTATGTTTGGACACTACGATCAATTAGTTTTTTACATTCCATGGAGAGGGCCTTGATTCTCTCAATTTTTCTTCGAGCATTTTCTCTTTGATCTCGTACATCCTGCGGAGTGTTGGGCACTATTCGTAGCTCCATATCTGTGATTCTCTGTTGAATCTTCTGGATAGATTCCACAAGCTTTGCTACTTGATGCTCTACTGGTTCTTTTTATTTTTTCTCTAAGACTGTCACAAAGCGAAGTGATATGTTGACTTCTTCTTTGACTCTGAGATTCTCTGCAAGAAACTACTCTTTCTCTTGTTGGATTTGTGTTTTCTCCTCTTCAAACTTTGTTTGGAGAGAAACCTTCTCCTACTTCTTGGCTTCATGTTTCTGCAAGACGTCCTATGAGGCATCTTCTTCAGCTGTGATGATGAAGTCAAAGTCATCGACTGTGAACATGGTTCGCATCGTGATTTTTCTCTCTCTTGACTTCTTCCATGAGGTAGGTTTCATGGGGGAAACCTTTCTTTTCTTCGAGGGATTAGCCTCATCAACAAGATACCTAGGCAGTGTTACTTCACCTTTATTTTATTGATCTCCTTTTCCATTGGTCTCTTCTCTATCTACTTCGTCATCACCTCCTCATCTAGGTGATACTAAAGTAGTTGCATCTGATGCATTGCTCAGGTTTTGTACTTCTTCGGTCTTCTTCCTTCTGTTGGTTCCAAGTGTGTCATGTTCTTTGTGAGTGGCATCCAAGCTGCCAAATAGTTCAGGATCAGACATTTCTGCAGGGTTAGCAGGGATAAGGATGTCTGTTGACCAATCCTTAGTTATCTCGTCGAGGTCCTCCTCTGTGATATTATATTATTAATGAAGTTCTTATTTATGCTCATCTATGTGCACAGTTATATAAATGAAGTGTCGATTTGCGTGAAACTTCATGAGAGCTATGAATCAGTGCAAGGTGTTCGGTGTCATGTGAGGGACAACCCTGATAGACCTCTTCAACTTGAGATAGTACATGTGGAATATTGTGTCTGACTGCCACTATTTTCCCATATTTCAAGTAACAAAGAGTGGTGAACTTCAAAGTGAGTGGTTCGAACAACTCAATGTCCAGGAAGGTCTCACCTTCCAACATATCCTAAGTAGAAAACTCTATGAGGATCAGGAGACAGCTAAAGTGGAACTCATATCCCTAATCCTGAGCTTCGCGACAATCCAATTCTAGTTGGTTGACTAGGTACTTCACCCAGTTAATCAAGAGTCCTTATACACATTTCCCTATGAGTTCAACAACGAATCCTATGACCTATGTAAGTATTTTCTTTATCCCAATATTTCCTATGATTAGCTGGCAGGCCAGGCGCACTATGCCATTCTAGATGGAATATACCTTTTATCCTCATGTCCCCTTTTCTACATCAACATATGTTTCTTTGATCCTTTGTGCAAATGCGAGATCTGCAGCCTTCCCTAGGTAGAAGTCCTGTGGATCAGGTCCTTGCATGCTCAATATGGTGATCCTATGTATCAACGTTGGATCAACTATGATGCATCAGTATAGCCATAGATAGTCTCCATGGTAACATGATAGCAAGAGCTTAACACACGCGTTAACCTCTTGGTGCCTTCCAAAGTGTTCGATCTTCATGACATTCAAGAGGGTGGACTACACGAGGTTCATAGTCCATGGCTAGGGGATTATTTTTGAGTTCTTCCCCTTTGTCTTGGTCAAATACTTCTAAGGAGTGAGCATGTTGTAGTTCTTGTAGTCCCCTAGGTTGAAGTTGCTAAATTTTAATGTCTTGATCTTATCTTGTTGCGTTCTAACTGCACGTATCCCCTTGGAGAGTTACGTAGTAACCACGGTGTAACAAAAGTCTCTTGGGACACTGTCATGACTCACCCCACCAGCCAAAGGCGGGATGTAGTTAGGTAGGATAGTCTAGATTAATTTCACCTTTTCCAAGTCATATCGATGCTTGGTTCTTTTCTCTGTTGCAGGTCAAGATGGTCCAGATCCACGAGCTATCGATGGGGAGGATTTTACTCCTCTCATCAATGAGGCTTGACCTTTGATGGACATCACCTTCTTCCCCATAAGTTCGATTATAACTTCTCGATGACTTTCTCTGTGGTGCTGAGCTCGTCTGACATGCATGATTAGATCGAATAAATCAGGTGGATGAATGAGTGCTCAGAGTAATAGAAAATGTTTTGATCATAATAAACATAGCACGATAGAAATGAGTAGGCTAGGATACAATTCGAAAAAGTGTTCTTGGTGCAATAGTCGACGGAATAAGTAGACAGTCAGGTAATGGATCTTCTCCAATGGACAAGAGGCCTTCATCAATGCGGTTATGTTCATTCTGGCTTGGTCCCAACAGTATGATGGTGAGATTTCCAGTTGTAACTGATGTTCTAACCATTCGGGGCTTCGTTCTAATGGTTATAATGCTTTCAATGGCTATATTTCTTTGCCATGGTGAAGTTCCATGTTGCATTGTTCTGATATCTTGGCGAAGTTCCATTTTTGGAAATATTCCTTCTGCGAAGTCCCTTCAAGAACATTCCGCAACTTTTCTATATTTTCTCTCTTCTTACTGAGATTTCTAGCCTTCCTCCATGTAATCTTCTTCTCTGTATTCATCTTTCCATTCTGATTTTTATCACCTTTTAGCATAGTACCATCACGTTGTTGACGATATTTCGTAGGGTTCAAGGCCAATACTTATTCTTTGTCTGGGGTAGGTGCTCTACTCTTCGATGAGTCTTATTGTGTTCTTTCAACTTTGACATCCAAGTTTCTGGTTCTGAACAACTTTGATCTGTTCTCCTGTTCTTCAATCAAGTGTGATATCCTCCTAGTCATGAAATCTTTTAATTCTTGCTTCTTCTTTTCTAAGACTTCCTCTTCTGGCATGATCCTTCTCAATCTAGGTTTTTCCTAGTAACATAGCAAATGGGATGCTTCTCTCAATAAATTTAACAACCTCAAAATCTTCCTTTGTAAAAGTTCCATGAGCTCTCATAGACATCTGGGTGAGTCTTGCACATAGGGTTATCAACTTTCCTCTAAATAATCTTATTCCTCCTAATGAAGGAATCATAACAGGCTTTCCCAAAATTTCCCAAGTTCTTTCTATCAAAATATTCACCTATGTTTCTTCATCCAGAACACAGTCAATGTCGAAGTCTCCTATTCTTGTTTCTATGCATTATTTTTCTTTGAATATCTCTAATAAGTAGACATTTATGTGATCATTCAGGGTTTCTTTCATTTGTAGAAATACATTCTCTGATTATTTTTGGGGTTCTGCCATGGTCTTAGTTTCTTGATATTCCTCAAGGTTTTCTTGTCTCATATTCATTCTTTCAACCTTAGCAATCATTCTAGGGAAATACAAAAACTAATGGTCCATAGATTTACAACAAAGACAACTAGGTATTCTACCAGGGCATTCCTTAGCAAGATGTCTCAGTCTTCTGCAACTATAGAAAAGAGTTGTTGCTCTCTTTCTTTGAAATGAACCCCAACCTTTCATGTATTGCGCACTAGGATCATAGTAGCTAACCTGCAAAAAATTCTTTCTAGGTTCCTTCATCCATTTGTTAGTCAAAACATTCTTT
Source organism: Picea glauca (assembly GCA_000966675.3). Taxonomy (NCBI): domain Eukaryota; kingdom Viridiplantae; phylum Streptophyta; class Pinopsida; order Pinales; family Pinaceae; genus Picea; species Picea glauca. The sequence continues at coordinate 105,367 of JZKD02S1910420.1, forward strand.
CTATGCATAGGAATAACATATCTTTCATTATTTCTATCAGATCTACTCATATCAAACCTTCTTTTATCTAGTTGTGCCCTAGTTTTCAGGTTAGGACAAAATTTATCAAACATACCTACATCCATACTTTTGAAACAAAAATTTCCACTTATCTTACCTTTTTCAATCAAAAATTTTCACTTTTCTTACCTTTAACAAAGCAAAAAGCCTTCAGATCTTACCTCTTTCTTCTGATCTGACTTATCTTCTTAGCACAGAGCTTCACAAGTCAAGTAGAATATTGTGCACTAGGGCAACTGATCTACACACAAAGATTTATTTTCTTCAATTCCCAGCAATCCTAGTTTCAGTCCTGGCAACGGAACCATTTTTTGGCACAGGGGCAGACCCAGGGTTGAACGCTCAAGAGCGCACCAACAAAACCCTAACTACCAGCCCTTTCGACAACACCTATGAAGCAAATGTAGTCTCACCCGAGGTAGAGGTAGAGGTGGTTGAAGGAATCAGATGTCTACAACCTTAGCTGGGACACTGATCTATGATTACAACACCTTAACAGAGAACTTAGCAGTTATAGTTCACAGTATTCACTTCGCAAGGAAAACCCTAATTACATAGCAGCGCAGTATTCAACTAGATCTATCATATAGACACACTTAGAATAAGGGAATAGATCATATCTATCATTCATTAACATTACTAAGCACTAAGATACTATATCAAATGCATTTAAACATACATTACTGCATTAATCATATGAACAATAAAAAATCACAATGCACAAAGCATCAATAACACAACATATACGTGGTTCACCCCCAGCCTAGGGCTACATCCACCAACTCTTCTTCTCTTTATTATATTCTTTCAATGCACAGAGCCACAAAACCAACTCGACATAGGATAGGAGATCTGCGTGCACCTCACCAGGTCCTCCTTCCCCAAGCTTGGTTCAATACAAAGCCTTCTTACAATCACTTTCACTTAGCTCTGCAAGTTCTCAACACACGGTATGCATAAAGCATTTACAACAATTTGCACTTAGCTCACTGGATTACAAATGACTTAGCAGTACCTACTTACATCGCTAAGCTACTTATTTATACTTTACAATAGGGTCCTAAACATTGGTAAACCCATGGGCCAACATCCCCATACCCATTACATAATCCCTAAACCCAAAAATCCCTAAAAAGGGGTCGAGATCATGCAATCTCCTCTTTGCCTGGTGATTCATCTTTGACCAACCTATCAAAGTCTCAAAAATAGGTCAAAAATGACCAAGGATCCTCAAAACTTGGTCAAGGGCCAACACTGGTCGAAGATGGAGCACCCAGGTGGAGCTGAGATCATGGGATCTCACTTATTTTGTGGACCCAACAAGGGGTTCATTAGGGTTTTTGTATTAGGGTTTTGGGATGTCATCCCATGGGTTTACCCATGATTAGGCCTTTTTGTAAGGAATGTAAAAGTATATTTAGGAAGGAATGAAATGTAGAGGTATCGAATTATTCTTAGTGCAAGCAATGTAGTGATGGGCTAAGTGTAAGAGACAAGTGATGTGTATGTAGCTAAGTGCAAGTGGATTTGATTTGCTTCATGCAACAAACTGTATATGTAATGATCTGTGCGAGTTGGCTCTGTGCCTTGATCTGATTTTGGGAAGGTGGATCTAGTGCTTAGTGAACATATCACATGTTCAGTGTGAGATTGGCTCCATGGCTTAGTGCACAGGAGAATATGAATGTAAGATATTGAAGAAGAATAATAGAAGAAGAAGTAGTTGGTGGATGTAGCCCCACAATGGGGTGAACCACGTAAATCTTGTGTTGATGAGTTTCTTTGTGATATGATGTTTATGATGTGAATCTTCTTAGTGCAATAAATGTTATGAATGAGAGATAGATCTGTGAATGTTTAAATTCTTTGTATATGTTAAATGTGTTAGATCTTATTTATGCTGCTAAGTGCGAGGTGTATTTTGTTATTGTTATTGAGTTGATCTGTACTTAGGGTTTGATATGTGATGTGAGTTAGACTAATAGGTTGATGCATGTTGTTCCTAAGTACTCTGCAAAGTGTGTAATCATAGATCTGTGTCCTAGATCGGTTACAAACACCTAAGTCTTGTAACCCCCGCTGCCTCTACCTCGTGTGAGACTGCATTTGCTTCGTAGGTGTTGCCGAAAGGGTTGGTACTTAGGATTTTGTTGGTGCCTTGTTGAAGTGTTGAACACTGGGTCTGCCCCTGTGCCATCAAATGGTTCAGTTGTCAAGACCTGAAACTATGATTGTTGGGAACTGAAGTAAAATAAAAGAGAAGCTTTGTGTGTAGATCTATTGTTGTAGTGCACAGTACTCTAGTTGACTTGTGAAACCTTGTGCTAAGAAAGAGATCTGATCTGAAGAAAGGAGGTAATATCTTAAATCTTTGTGTTTGATAAGAGTAAGTAAAGTGAACTTTTTTGTTTCAAAAGCATGGATCTAGGTATGTTTGATAGATTATGTCCTATTTTGAAAGCTAGGGTACAGTTAGAAGAAATAGTTGATCTGAATAAAATTGATAGAACTAGAGAAAGATATGTTATTCCTATGCACAAAAAGAATTTTTGGACTAATAAGTGGATGCAAGAACCTAGAAAGAATTTTTTTAGATTGAAGGTCCAACATTGTGATCCTAGTGCACAATACAAGAAAAGTTGGGGAACTTATAAGAGAAAGAGAGGATTGACATTATGTTATAACTGCAGAAGACCAGGACATCTTTCTAAGGAATGCTCTGGTGCAGGTCCTATTTGTCTTTATTGTAAAATTATGGGTCATAAGGTTGAGGATTGTCCAAGGATGATTGCTAAAGTTGAAAAAATGACCACAAGTCAAGAGAATACAAGCATGTTATAAGATCAGAAAGAAAAAGTCCAGGCTACATTAGTATAGTTGAAAAAAGAACTGAATGATCACAAAGATGTCAATTTACCAGAAATTGTGAAAGTAAAACATCACATAGACACAAGAATAGGAGACTTCGACAAAGAATGTACCTTTGATAAGGAAACACAAGTGAATATTATGCCAGAAATCACTTGGGAAATTTTGGGAAATCCTACTATGGTACCTTCATTGGGAAGAATAGGTTTATTTAAAGGAAAGATGATAACCCTATGTGGAAGAGTTACTAGTGTACCTGTTATTATCCATGGAACACCGAAAAAAGAAGAACTTGAATTTATTAGGTTTGTTGAGAACAACACCCCTTTCCCACTTTTGTTAGGAAAGACTTGGATTGAGAAGGATCAGATTAGAAGGAAAGCATAGGAAGAAGCTGCAAAAAATAAAAAGCAAGAACTAAGGGACTTAATAGCTAGAAAAGTAGATCGACTGATAGAAGAACGAGAGGATAAGTTGAAGTAGCAGAAGGAAAGAGGAATAATTGTCGAAGCACAAGAAGGTTTGAAGGAACTATCCATGAAAAAATAAATTATATCCACCCAAGAATCAGTAAGGTAAGGGATATTAACTTTGAACCCTTTGAGAGCACATCGGCAGTGCGAAGTCACTTCACTAGGATAAGATAAGAATAGGATCGGAAAGAGAAATATAAAAATAGTTAGAGGGAATCAGATCATAGGAAAGAAGGAAAGGAAGCTCAGTAAGAAGAAATTCAAGTTATAAAATCTATAAGACATTACAAAGAAGACTTCACAGGCGGTAGGTTTGCAGAATTTGAACCTTGTCAGAACAACAGAACCACGCAGAATGGGACTTTGCCTCGATGAATTTATATGACCAATGGAGGCGCCCTAACCATTAGAACGACACTCTGAATGTCTAGGAAATGAATTTATGGGAAAATAGTTCACGCTTGGGATGTTGAGACCATGCCATAATGGATAGATTCGCATTGATGGAGAAGACCTAGCTGTTGGAATAATATGTTACGATGCTCACTTATTTAACCCGTATGACACTGCACCGTGACCACTTTTTGCCATCTATGATTAACATTGATAACAAAGATCTAATTATGAGAGTCGAGATGAGATCTCATAACTTAGACATCGCCATCTGTTTGCTTACCCCATCTATCCGTTCACCTACCTCGACCTATCCATTTAAAAGAAAGAATGTCGGATGCGCGGGATGAGTTAGAGAAGTCCATCGAGGAGGTTGTTAGGAAGTATATGGCTGATAGAGGTATGTCTGAAGGTGTTCAAGCATCATCGACCAGGGGATTGCAGGAATCCCCTTCAACAGCATGATGCCCTAGTCGTGCTAACTCGCGACTGAGAAGCAAAGTAAGCATTGCGACGATCTGGCTAATGCAAAGCAGATCTTGACAATATTACCTGATTATATCTCACCTTTGGCTGGTGCATTCAACCGTGATAGCTTTCCATGGGACTTCAAGTACACATTAATCATTGCATACATCCCAAAGGGGATACATGTAGTTGGAAGATAGTTGGGCCAGATCCCATCCTTAAAGAACAATGATTTCAGCCTCAGAGATAGAAAGAACTATGTGATGCTCGCACCGCATAGATACCTGATGAAGATGACTGGGAAGAAGGATTGCATAGTCTCCTAGCCTTTAATAAAGGAGCTCACACATTCCATGATATTGAACGTCATGAAGATCCCTCATTTTGGTTGACATCAGGAGGTTAACGCTTGCATTAAACTCCTCTTGTCCTATTATCATGGAGGATATATGTGGCTCGGAAGGCTCATTACTGTGGATCTAGCACTGATCCACCTTATCATAGGCCTGAGCATGCAGAGAATGACCCTAAATAGTTCTACCCAGGGAAGGATTCAGACTTTTCCCTAGCACAACGTATTAAGGAGGCCTACGATGAAGTTGAGAAGGGGAAGTGAGGCTATAAGGTAGCTTCTATCTAGGATGGTGTAGTGTGCCTATATTTCCAACTTATAGTTGGAAAGATCGTCAAAAAGAAACACCCCACACAAGTCACCGGGTTCATGGTGGACCTCACAGGGAAATACGTGAAGGGGATGAAAATGAATTAGGCAAGCTACCTCATCAACGAGCTTGAGAAATACTATCGCGAAGCGCAAGATCAAGGGTACGAGTTCCATTTCAGCTGGTTGCTGGTGTTGATCACATTTTTCACTTGGGAAATGCTGAAAGGAGATACCTTCCTAGAGATTGAACTGTCAGAGTCATTGGCCGCGAGGTTCTCTACCTTATGGTACACGAAAGACATGAGTCCAAGCAGTGGCAGTCAAACTGAATGTTCCATGCCTACTATCAACAACTGAAGGTTTCCATTGAATCATTCCCTCGCATGACACAGTGGACCTTGCACCAGTACATACCATTAGCTAATTTCCACGCATATCAACATTTTATATATATCACTGCATGCAAGGATGAGAGAAAGGAGGAATTGTAGTCCTATTACAAACTAACCAACGAAGACATGGAGGAGATCATGAAGGAGTGGACGACAAAGTTACTCGTACCAGTTGATGATGAAGAACTATCTGAACTTGATATGATAGGAATCCCCTTGGTCACTCAGCTCAAGCACATTGGACAGACAAGTGTGAATAATAAGAAGATAAATAAGGAAGTCCAGGATGTACAGACTCATGAGGAAGACAACCCCTCAAAAGAATGTGGACTTGGTTCACCCATAGGAGGAGGAGGAGATGAAGTAAATCAAGAAGAAGGAGAAAAAAAAGGAAAAGGTAAAGCTACACTATCGAAGGATCCCCCTAGTGAGACAAAAGCATCGAAGAAGAGGAAGGTTTCTGCACAAAAACCCTCGGCTAGAAAGAAAACCCCCACTAGTAAGCCCCATATGGAGGCCACACTAATGGAGGATGACATCAGCCTAGTCCATGAAGCAATGGAGGATGCATATGAGGACCTCTTTCAGAGATATGGCATGAAGCAAGAAGAGTTGTACGAAAGAGTTGAGAAGGAACTGAAGGAAATACAGCGAGGCATTCAATTGAGCCGCGTAGTGCCTATTGTGCCTTCATCATCAGACCCCATAGATTTGGGGGATGAGCTAGCCAAACTTTGAATACTGGAAGATTCAACATAGGCTTGGATCCAGAAAGTTCAAGAAGAAAAGGAACGGGCTATAGAATCCCTGAAGAAAGAGAAAGAAGATATCTTGGAGAAACTACGAGTTGCACAGTATTGTGTGACTGCTTATGAAAACAAGAAGGATGAGTTATGGGTGATGCTCGAGGAATACAAGGCAAAGATATAGAGGGAAAAGGACCAGCCTCTCATAGAGAATACTGTAGTCAAAGAAGTGGTGAGAAGATAACTTCTCTCTATGCCAGGCTTAGCATAGGAGGAACATGAGGCAGTCGAAGTTCAAGTGACGAAGCTCACTGAGGCCATCCAGTAGCTTCAAGCAAGGGTAATGATGTTGGAGATCCAAGAAGTACCAATAAATCCATAGGAAGTGCATGACCAAAGGGAAGAAGCTGCTAAGAGTGTTGTAGGAAGGATCATGGCCATCACCTTAGAATGCAAGAAGTTAAGTAGTAGAAATGCACAGAATTATGAACACCTCATGGAAGATAGAGAGCTTAGGAAGTTGGAAGTACATCTACAGGAGGCGCAAAAACAGGCACTGACAGTTCAAGTGCAGATGAAGTCACTCACTGTAGTCGACAGAATGAAGATATCACAAGAACAATGCATGGCCCAGCAACGTATTACTACCATCTAGGGTAGAGTCATGGAGGTCACACAAAGGCTACAACTGATGCAGGAAGAATCCTACATGGTGTTTGAAGAGATCGAAGGACAAGGCTTGCATTTGGACCAAGTGGTTGTGAAAGTGGAACGATGCCTAGAAGGTCCTATTACTAAGAAAGTACTCTAGGAGCTCGCTAAGAAAGAGGCTCAGGTAAAGAAACATGTTGAGGCAGCTCGAGCTAAGATCGAGGCATTTGAAGGAGTGTTTCTAAGATCTGAGTGACTCGGGACGAGTCACAGGTGAGTGTTGGGGGCCTATTGGTCATCGACCAAGTTTTGAGGAAACATTGGTTAGGTTTGACCACTTTTGGACTTCGACAGGCTGGTCAAAGATGGAGTGCTCAGGCAGAGCTAAGATCGCGAGATCTCACTTTCTTTGTGGACCCATCAAGGGGTTCATTAGGGTTTTTGTATTAGGGTTTTGGGATGTCATCCCATGGGTTTACCCATGATTATGCCTTTTTGTAAGGGATGTAAAAGTATATATAGGAAGGAATGAAATGTAGAGGTAGTGAAATGTGCTTAGTGCAAGCAATGTAGTGATGGGATAAATTCAAGAGACAAGTGATGTGTATGTAGGTAAGTGCAAGCAGCTCTGAGTTGCTTCGTACAACAAACTGTATATGTAATGATTTGTGCGAGTTGTATTTGTGCCTTGATCTGATTTTGGGAAGGTGGATCTAGTGCTTAGTGTGCAGATCACCTGTCTAGTGCGATCTTGAATCTGTGGCTTAGTGCATAGGAGTAGATGAATGTAAGATATTGAAGTAGAATAATAGAAGAAGAATTGTGGACATAGCCCCACACTGGGGTGAACCATGTGAATCTTGTGTTTATGATTTGCTTTGTGCTATGATGTTTATGTTGTGAATCTACTTAGTGCACTGAATGATAGATAGATCTATGAATTTTTAAATTCTTTGTATATGTTGAATGTGTTAGATATGATTTATGTTCTTAATTGTGAGGTGTATTTTGTTATTGTTACTATGTTGATATGTACTTAGGGTTTGATCTGCGATGTGAGTTAAACTAATAGGTTGATGCATGTTGTTCCTAAGTACTATGAGAAGTGTGTAATCACATATTTCTGTCCCAGATCGGCTACAAACACCTATGTCCTGTAACCCCCCTTGCCTCTACCTTGGGTGAGACTTCATCTACTTCGCAGGTGTTTTCGAAAGGGCCGGTAGTTAGGGTTTTTTTGGTGTCTTGTTGAAGCATTGAACCTTGGGTCTGCCCCTATGCCAACAAAATATATTTTTCTTCCTTATCTCTTTTAGTAGCTTCCACCCAACTCTAAGTATGATCCATGAGGACATGGGCACATATCTAATCCTTGAGGCCACTGATAAAACACTCGTGAAAAAAATCATCATACATGCCCTATGTGCAGAAATCCAATCACTCAAAAGCAACTATAAATTATTCCACTATGCTAGATTGTTTCAACTTTTTCAAACAACATAAATGGTTGGTGTCAACATCAAAGCATTCATAAATCTCTGCAACAAATTGTGTCCAAGCCACATACCCTTGTTGGTAATTTTTTCTACATTGCCACCATTTCCAACATTCTTGATCTAGATGGAGAACACCATACCAGAGTTTGGCCAACTCATCTGTAATGTCGTACAAAGAGAAATAATGTGCCATTTGGGTTACCGAGCTGGTGGGATCCGAGCCATCAAATTTTTTCACATCCACACGTGGAATGCATAGGTCACACTAAAAGTGATGGGATGAAAAGTCTGGGAATTGGAGGAATTTTCACATTCAGGGTGAAAGGGTGGGTCAGAGGAGGTAAGGTCTACAGGGATATTCAACTTGGCATAGATCGTGTCAGTGAAGGATGCAAGATGGGTAGCGAGGTCATGTTTGATGTTTTCCATTTTGGCATCTATGAAGGAATGCATGTTTTTATTGATGGTGGAAATATTAGCACTAATTTACTGCACTTCACAATGGGTCTCTGTGAAAGTAGAGGACAAGGAATTGAAGTGGGCTTCCAAGTCTTGGCTACGGGTGTGGGTCATGATGAAGAGGAAAAATTGAAAGGGACAGGTGGGACCACACATAAAAGGGGTTATGGTTGAAGGGTATCATGACTATCAGGGTGACAAAGGGAATCCAATGGAGTAAGGCCCAAATAAGGGTGTCAGAAGGGGTTTGGGTCCATGAGAAAAAACAATTGTTGAAAAATGATAGGTATGACTGCGATTAGGGTGAAGAGAGAAATCCAATGGGATAGGTCTCAAAGAATGGTTCCAACGAGATCCAGACTCTTACTCTTGTGGAGTTATACTCTGATATGAAGAATATTGCAGTGTTGAAATGCCCAAATTCTTAATAGGAATAAATTTTTAGTAATTTCGCAACTAGAATGTAGGAGGAACAGTTGCATGGAAATATATCTTGTATGTTTTTTTTTTTTTTTTTTTCCTCCCAAGGGTTAGGGTATGAAAGGTTTATATAGACAAGGGTTTTCCATGTTCTATATCTCTCTGATATACGTGCAGGGTCCAATAGTAGTACTTGGCCCAATATCTCAGGGCACCAACTAAGGAGGCTAGATCGTGCCCTTAGTCATACTACCTGACTACTGAAGTACTAGAGAGTATCTTCCTGAGTGTTGTTCTTGGTGGAACTATAGCAGTCAAGAGGTCGATCACTTTATATACAGAGGGATTCAGGATATCTAGGTTGATTCATATATAAGTGTTGTCTGATGCGCTACAACTCAAAGGGGTACCAACATGGGTTACAAGGGTGGCCAAAAATGTGCGATTAAGTACCACTTGTAGTTCATGCATGTATTCTTCCCCGACCGTAGATTTATGCATTGAACAACATATATTTGTATCTTTAAGATGTCGGAATATGTATCTACCCTGAAAAACATTAACCCACAATTTTCTACCAAGGAAATTGCTCTAATACCACTTGTAAGGTACCATATCTATTAAAATAAATGAAAACAAAAATATTGTAGAGAATAACAGCAGAAAAAACCAATATATGAAAACACAACACCAAAATAATACCTTTATTGATAGGAAACAATGTTCACTTGCCTCTTCGAGGGGGAAACCTCCAGCAAAGAAGAGCTCTATTACAATAATTCTCAAGAAAAAACTTTTCATACCCTCTACTCCTATTTATACTAAATCTATCTATCCAAAATAAAAATATAGAGGAAGATCCTTCTAGAAGCAGAAGCTTCTATTAGGTCTTCTTACATTTGACTTATTCTTCCTTATTGCTAGGCCTTATTAATATTGGCCTTTATTACATGGAAATATATTATTTTACCTATGTGATGGGTTAGGGAGGTTAGGTCCCTAATAGTAACCATTTGAAACCAGACTTTAGGCTGGAAAGTGGTGTTTCCAACCAGAGGGGGCTCTGTCAATGGAATTTAATCACAATGGCCAAATATTTAGATAATGATAGGTTTTTTATGAAATTTGGTTGTTATGGTTAAGGAGAAGACCATTGGGCATGGAGTCATAAATGAGATATCAATAAAAGTCTTCAAATAATAATTGATGAACAAGTAGTTCTCAAAGGCGAGGTAGATAACATTCAAATAGACATTAAAATTGTTGTAGTATGGTGGCTGAATTTAGGAGTACAGTCCATTAAAACAGGGCATCAAATAGTGGATGAATCCTGCATTAATTTTAGAGGACAAGGTGATAATATTTGAATTCAATGAAATAGAGCATCTCAAGATGAATCCTACATCATATACGTTCATTCAAATACTGAAGAAATTACATTTACTGGAAAAACTGACCACAAAATTCCATCGCAAGAATCTTTAAGAAACTGTCCAATCTTTTGCTTGAATATTTTTATTAATATCAAAACAAACTAATACTATGTAAGCAAGGAGTTCCCATCAAACTGAACCTCGTATTCTATTTCCTTCATCAAATTTATACATATCAAAAGATAGAAATAAGATCCAAAATTAATGGATCTAGAATTTTCGAATATAGAGATTAGTTTCATTTCAATAGGATCGAGAGCCTCCTTTGACTTCAAAAGGCACAATTGGAAACATTTGGAGGCAAAAATGTATCAAATATGTTGGAGACCATTTTAAATTATCTTCTTCCCATCCCTATTTTATTACAATGACTGTAATTATTATAACTGATCATATGAAGAATCTGATAAGTGTATTAATAACATCCAAAATATTTATTCATAAGGAATTCCACTTTTTCCAAAATGAACACCATGCCTGCAATATCCATATTAAGATGCATATATATCCAACATTATATTTTTATAGAGAAATTTGGGTAGAGCAAGCAGGGGTTCTATATTATTTTTAATATGGACAGTTGAGATGTCCAAAGCATTATTTTAAGCAAGAATTGAAGATTATAACATTAGTAAGGCATGGGAAATAAAGTTAGATTTCAATGAGTTTGAATCTAACTGAAGACACTCATATTTGGGCACTTCAAATTTGTTTTACCATCTGGTTGTTCTGTTGACAATAAGTGATGATCATGCACCTAAAAACTAGTCTTCTAGTCATCAAATTGCACATCACCTTGGCACCTGGACATTTTCTATCAATTTGTAACATTGTTGATGATTTCTAAGTCTCCTTCAACAGAGTCAGTTCAGTCTACTTAGCGCTCTGATATTGACACTTTTTATTTGGTTTATGAACACTAGAGTGTTTAATTTGAAGTTATATCATACCTGGACCTCTACGGTCAAGACAAACAAAAAAGTTTATCTTCATATATGCCAAAGGTTACAAAACCCATTGTCGCGTAGTGAAAACGTTTTGGCCCCATGTGGACTCTTCCCTTAGCTTGGCGCTTGGTCTTGGGCACTAACTTGTGATGTGTTGAATGCTTTGGCATGTTGGCTTATTGTCTGGTGCTTGACTCGTGGATATATATGGCTTGAAATGACTTGAATATTGGGTCTCGGGCCTAATAAAATTGTTATAAAAAATTTATTAAAACCCTGTACAGAGACCCGAGACCACAAAACAAACCTAAAACCATTTTTTTTATTTGCCCAATTTTATAAAAAAAAATTCCAGAGTTCCATATTTTTATCGTTGAAAAAACTGGCATTGACAATCAACTAACAAGTGCTATGAAATGACCAAAACTTCAAGCACCACAAAATGATTCAAATTCACAAGTGTTATGAAATGAGCACCATGAGTTGGCATGAAAATTATAGAGTGCCAACAAAAATGTCAATAGGGATAATGTAGTCATAGGAGTGGGTCAACCTAATTACTTTGCTTGAAAATTTGTTGAGGAAAAAGGTTTGTGAAGGTGGCTCTAGTTGGAATATACAAAGGAATGGTTGAATTTCAATGTCTCTGCAATATACCAGATGAATTATAATATGAAAAACATAAATATTTAGCAAGCAGTAATGGAACAACAAGATTATAGCTAGAACAATACCAGAATAACACCAGAAATAACACCTTTATTAAAGATAGCAATTTTCACTTTCATCTCTATGGGGAAAACTCCAGCAGAGTAGAGCTCTATTACAATAATCTCCAAGACAAAAATATCCAGTACCTCCTACTCTTATTTATACCAACTCTACCTTCTAAGGAAACTTCTAGAGGAATATATTTCTAGAAGCAGAAGCTTCTATTAGGTCTTCTTACATTGACTTATTTTTCTTTATTTAATAGGCCTTATTAACCAATGTTGACCTTTATTACATAGAAAACATATCCTACTAACTAATAACCCATGAAAATGGGCTAGGATCAGATCCTAACATTCCCTCCCCCTCCAAAATAAGCCTTGTTCTCAACGCTAAATATGTGTAAATTTCTTGTGTATGGTCGATGGTTCCCCAGTCACATCCTCTGGTGATGTGTCCTTCCACTAGATCAACACATCCTTGATAGTTTGGACACACAACTGGTGTTCACATGTATTGAGAACTTCTTTGGGTTGGAGCCAAAGGGATCATTATTCATCTAATTCTAGAAGGATGGTTTGGACCCTACAATTCTATCCCACCACTTTTGTTAGAAAGGAAACATGGAACATTGAATGGATTTTGGAAGTAGCTAGAAGGGCCAATTTGTAGGCCACTAAACCAATACACTTGATGATATGGTAAGGCCCATAAAAATTGGTTATGAACTTGCAATGTCCCTCGGATTTGAGATATGTTTTTTTGTAAGGTTGGAACCTGAGAAACACCAGATCACCTTTATTAAATACCCTTTCTGAACAATGTTGGTTCACATGTTTCTTCATGCGATTTTGAGCCATGTGGAGGTTACCTGTGATATCTACTAGGGTGGTTGTTCGACCTTGCAACAGGGTATCAATAGATTGGACCATTGATGTTCCTGGAAGATAGGTAGTTACTATAGGTGGTCATTAGCCATACACTGCTTCACATGGGGTCATTTTAGTGGTTGTGTGATATGAATTATTGTACCACCATTTTAGTGGTTGTGTGATATGAATTATCGTACCACAAAAATGAGCATACTTAGAGAGGTGATAAACCACCACCACGATGAAGGACTTTTTTCCATCTTTTAGGAGGCCCACTATAAATTCCATGGAGATGTCCATCCACATCGAAGATGGAATGGTTAGGGGTTGTAGAGATCCTAGAGACTTGATGGTTTCACCTTTATTACATTGGAACACCTCACATTCCATGACAAAGTGAGGTATATGCTTCTTCATACCTTCCCAGAAAAAAGAATGATGGGTGCGAGCATAGGTATTTTGGAAGACCAAGTGACCCACAATAGTCGATGAGTGAAACTCATTTAAGAGCCTTGACTTGAGTGTTGAAGAGGGAAATAGAAATAGGATATCCTTATATCATATAATATTGTTGTTCCAAGTGTATCCGATGGGGGGATTAGGGTCCTCTTCAAGGTGTTGAATTAACTTGGAGATAGTTGGATGTGTTAGCCACTCTTATCATACTTCTTCAATTCAATCAGAGACTAGTAAGGATAAGGAGGAATCCTCATCCTCGTGTTGTATTGACAATTCATCGAACACTATGTTGTCTTTTCCCTTTTTATATATGATTTCATAATCATAACCCAACATTTTGGTCAACCACTTTTTTTGTTCTAGGGAGGATAATCGTTGCTCCAAAAAATAATTCAAATTATGGTGATTTTTTTTTATCTTAAAATGATGTCCCAAAAGATATGGACTCCAGGTGTGCACCACATGGAGAATGGCCATCATTTATTTTCATATGTAGATCTGCCCAAATTGTGGCCACTCAACGCTTGGTTAGTAAATCCATAGGTCAACCATATTATGTGAGCATTGTGCCTATACCAATGCTACAAGCATCTGATTTCACCTCAAAGGTATTGTTAAAGTCAGGAGATGCTAGGATAGGAGTAGTGCACATGGCCCACTTTAAATCTATGAAGGCTTTCTCAGCAACAGGGATCCAATGAAATGCATTTTTTTTAAGAAGGTCAGTTAAGGGCTTAGAAATTTTTCCATAATGGTGTACAAATTTCTTGTAATATCTCGTGAGACCTGGGAAACCCCTTAGGCTCCTTAAGGTCATGGGTTGTGGACACTCATGCATATCTTATACCTTTTGGGGGTCCATTTTTACCACGTCTCGACCCACAATGTGTCCCAAGTATTCCACTTCACTGGATCCAAAGGAATATTTGTCATTTTTGACAAAAAAAATGGTTTTCTTGTAGCAATTGAAGGACTTTTTCCACATGGAGAAGGTGGCTATCCCACGTGTGACTGTAAATGAGAATTTCATCAAAGAAAACCAAGACAAACTTCTAAAATTAAGGTTTCAATATTTTATTTATGAGACTTTGGAAGGTGGATTAGGCATTGCAAAGGCCAAATGACATGACAAATAATGCATAATGTCCTTCATGATTTTTGAAATCAGTCTTTGGAATATCGGCCTCATTCATCCTAATCTAGTGATACCTGAAGTGAAGGTCTAATTTGGTGAAGACACATGCACCCGAAATTTCATCCAACAAATCATCAATGACAAGAATGGGAAAATTGTCTTTGATGGTCAGTTTATTCAGGGCATGAAGATCGGGACACGTGCACCAAGTACCTTCTTTATTTAATACCATCACCACAGGGGCATGATATGGGTTGGTACTAGGGTGAATTACCCCCGCCTCCAATAATTCTTGTACCATATTTTCTATTTCATTTTTTTTAGCAAATGGATACCTATAGGGACGTACATTGGTGGGTTGAATTCTCGGAAGGAGAGGGATGTTATGATCATTCTCACTCATGGAGGGAGGTAAGTCAGTGGGAACCTCAAAGACCTTGGGGTACTTTTCCAATATTAGTTGTAGGCTAGGGGGAATGACCAAAGAGGATTGATAAGTGACCTAGATGGCATGAAATTGATTAATCACACCATGGTGGCCTTTCTTCAACATTTTTTCCATCCTATGAGAGATGATGATTTCAGTGGAGCATGTTTGGAGACCACGGAGGGTATATGTGTGAGCCTCTTGGGTGAAGCTCATATATAATTATTGATAATCCATTGTGATTGGTCATAAAGTGTGGATCCATTCCATGGCTAATATAATAGCACAACCCCCTATGGAAATAAATAACATGTGGTTTTTCAAAAGATAATCCCCCATTTGGAGTTTGAAATTCTCGCAACGACCCCCACACTTCATCGTACCACCATTAGCAATGAGGATTTGAAAATTAGAAACAGGGAAGAAAAAATAATTGGTCTCCTTAGCAAGCCTATGGTGAATAAAATTATGGGTTCTACCACTATCAATCAACACCACAACCGACCAATTTTTTATGTAGCCATTTATCTTCAATGTCTGTGGGGAAGAAATACCTGAGAGGGCATGAAGAGATATTACAGGTTCCTCTGGTTCCACAGGAACTGCAATGGAGTCTTTGGCGTGAACAATTGGTTGAGCATCCTCTTGGTCAAGAGTCTCATATGATGATATGTTTGTATAGGAAGATGAAGTTGAGGCATCAATCTGGAAGAACTTTTGTTCCCTGCATTTATGTCTCGGTGAGTACTTTTCATCACAGTGATAGCAAATTCCTTGCTTGCGATGCTCTGCCATTTCTATTGGATATACCTTTTGGACCTTCAGGGTTTGTGTCAAATTTGGGTTATCCCCATGGTGAGGACAGTTGGGAAAAGTAGCTTTCAAGGGTGGAGCCTGAAGGGTGGTCTTTGCTTCTAGTGCTAATTGGCAGGCATGCAACTAGTTAGTAGGATGATTCATGTTCACATGAGCCATGATGGATTCCTTTAAGACACTAATAAAACATTCAATGTAAAATTCATCATATAATCACTCAGTTTGGATAGCCAACTATTCAAATTTCGTGATGAAGTCTATGAATGATCCCATTTGGTGTAGCTTAGTGATCCCTCCCAAAAAATGTGATTCCCTATCAAAACGGGCATAAACTTCTTTAGTGAACATGTTCCAAGTGGGTAGTCATGGATAACATTTATTATGCTACTGACACCACTACCAACATTCTTGATATAAGTTCTAATCATAGTGGTGGTACTTCCTCTTCAATGGGAAACCTCTAGCAGATCAAAGCTCTATTACAATAATCTCCAAGACAAAAAATATCCAATGCCCCTACTCTTATTTATAGTAACTCTACCTTCTAAGGAAACTTCTAGAGGAATCTCTTTCTAGAAGAAGAAGATTCTATTAGGTCTTCTTACATTGAATTATTATCCTTTATTTAATAGGCCTTATTAACTAATGTTGTCCTTTATTACATAAAAAAATATCCTACTAACTAATAACCCATGAACAGGGGTTAAGATCTGATCCTAACGGACTCTCTTGGTCGAAGGTAAACAAGGAAAATATCGAGGAGTTAAAGGTAGGTGAGGAGGATGACTACAATTATGGGTCAAGGGTATGATTTTAGAACATAATTCAATGGACACTCAACATCTATAACAACCCTTTCACACTTAAATTTTTCATGAAGAGGAGACTAATTCTCAAGAAATATTTTGAAGAAATATGAAAGTGATGAGATATTTGCTTTACCAAGTTTTTTGTACCAATAAAAATATCATCCTTAATAAAATACAAATACAATATAAACATATTCATATTATTGTCTTTATAAACAATATTGAGGTTAGAAATAAGATTAATGAAGGATGTAATATAGTGAATAGGCGAGTCTCTAAGCCCATGGAATCTTGGTAGTTCTTCTCTATGGTCTTCAAAATAATTTGGGTACCCCATGATTTCTGAGGAATACAAAGGGTCAAGTCAATCCTTTATCAACTATTCTACTTCGTTTTCTTCAATATTGAAATCACTAGATTCTTCAACAATACATTTTGAGTTAGGTTCTTCATAAGGTCCAAGTTCAACCATGTCAATTCCATTCTCATAGTTAGTATCAATGCCATTCTCATAGTTAGTATCATAAATGGGATCCCCTTCAAAGTAAAAACATATTACGTCCCAATCATGTCTTCCAATGTGGACAAAATCATCAAGCCCATTGTATTCTTCATGGCATGAATAAAATCCTATGGGTTCTTCTTTAGAGTCAGACTTTTCAAAATTATACAAGGATGAATCATGGAATTCAAAACTTTGAAAAGGGGAATCTATTTTCACTTATAGCCTCTCATCAAGGTAATCTTTATTAATGTACCCACTAGGTTTTTCTTCATAAAATAAGGGGTCAACAAACTCCCCACTTTCCAAAGTGTCAAAAGTTTGAGAAAGAGTGTAAGTTTCTAAGTCATTGTCTTCACAGGGAGGGGAAATAAAAATTTGGTTGTTATCATCATCAAATCATGTCTCTTTAGCTTCATCTTTAATTTTCCTCAACTCATGGGCTTGGATGGATTCATGAAGTAGTTTATTTTTCTCTTCAACCATGTGGTTTTCAATAAGTTCATGCTCTTGATTAAGTGACTCTTGATCAACATGTTCATCAAATGATTTCTCTTCTTTGGGAGATGCAATGGGTATATCATCTTCCTTTAGGAGTGTTGATATAAAATACTATTAGCAGTCAAATATCAACTTCACAAGGATATGAATACTCCTACATTTTTAAAGGGGTGGTGCTCCTCTTGTTCTTATAATTCCATGAAAATAAAGTAAAACAAAAGAAATTCTAAGAAGGACCGGACTTAATATATTAAAACACCTGAGATTAGGGACCAAGTGTTTTAAAACAAACCCATATATAAAATATTCACAACATAAATATATAGGATGCATATATAATAAAGGACTGATATATCCATCATAGTATTCATCGACAAAACATTCAACAATATCCACAGAGATAGAACAGAAAATGGACCGCAATTTGAAGAAAGATTTAAATTATCATTCCATAAAGTGCCAAAAAAAAATATGTTGGATAAAACTCAAGCTTCTTATCAAAGTTTTTGAGAATACAATAATGTAATATCCCAAATAACTCTCTAGGAGTCTCAAAAATAGCAATGAGTCTTTAAATACAAAGCTAAATGTATTTAAAGAAAATAAAATGCATTCACCCCTCAAAGAGGACTGGGATAAGGATCTCATGGACCATAAAGTGAAAATACTTGGAAGATAAAAGAAGGACAACCAAATATCATCCTAAATCCCACAGAATATCGAGAAGACAAAGGAAATATGACAAATGATTGTAACATAAATGGACGTACAGAAAACTAAAAGGGTAAAGTTAACGTTTGACTCACTATGATGGAGATATATGGTAACCTTTACTTTGTTGTAGTTAGATCCTTTATAGGCACATGTTGTGGTTGAGGTAGCATAATTGTTGTAACTATTTCTTAATTTTTTGGTATGGTAGTTTTGATTAATGCCTCTTTCAACCATTCCTCAATGTACTCTCTTAAGGGTGCCACTGTAATTTCATGTTTATTTTAAATTTCAAATAACTAATTTTTAAACTCCCTCAGATCTATCTTTGATTGATGCAATGTGTCATCCACATCATCATTCCTGCTGATATACTGGACTAACCATTTTTCAACTTCATCTTCATAAATTCTATAGTTTTGATAAATTTGTTAGCCCAAGCAAATTTTAGTACATTAAGTTTCCCCGTTAAATATTCTTTGGTTAATATCATGTCACCCATCAATAAATTGGGACTATCTAATTCCTTAATAAGACTAACAAGTTTAAGAAATAAATCACTTTTTTTATTCCTTAGGACTTTGATTTCATTTTTCATTTCTCTCAATTCTTTGATTTTCCTTAGCCAACTTGCATTAATATTCTTCATATGATAAGGTGATGGAAGATTTTGTTCCTTCCTCCTGGATTCATTTAATCTCAAGACTTTGGATGAAAATGTGTTTACAACTTCCTTGAAAAATCCTTCATCATTTTTCAAATCCTTCTGCAAATATTCCTTGAAATTACATATTATGGAGGAAAAGCTAGCAATACTTTGGGAAAGCTCCCAAATCTCCTGAATTATATCAATCCTTTTTTGTATGGCATCGCTAACATATTTTCTTACAGACTACAATAAACTTGATGTGCCTTTGCATTTTGTACTGTTTTTTGGGATATCCTCCAATTTAAGTGTAGGTTGAATAGAACTCAAAGGTTCTGAAAACAATGGCCTTGGTACCAAAGAAACTTCTAATTATTTTATACTTTTATTTAACTTTGAATTATATTTTTCCATTTTATCAATTGATTTTATTAATGCATCTCTAGTATCTCCATGAAAGTCCACAATTTTGAATGGTGCTACCCCATCCAAGTCAATTGAATATTTCCATCATTCTGATAACTTTTTATTCTTGGTATTAAATTTTTCCAACAATTGGTTTTTAGTTTCACGATTGTATGTCATGTGGTGCAGAGTGATAGAATCCTCAAATATTTTAGGATCCTAGGTCATCATAGCATCAACAATTTCTCCTTTTTCTAACAACCTATTCGTAGACCATCCAAGTTCTTCAATGAGCTCGTCCAAGTCCATTGCAATGGGACTTTCTTGGACTTCTAGTGTGTTTATTTCCACTGATGATATATTTCATTTTCTTTTTATAGGAGTGTATGTAATATGTATTTTCTCAAAAAATTTCCTTGGTGGGTATTTATTTGCACCGTCATCTAAGCCTCCAACTAATATTTTTCTAGTATCCATTCCACTGGTTCTACTCTTCAATCTCGATGCAATGCTTATTTGAGATGTTGTTGGTCAATTAGGGTTTCGATTTGTTATTTCTTAGCCATGTTGTTTTTTCCTTCATTTTTACTATTTACTTCTCCTACGTCATTTGAAATTTGGTAGGCCACTAATTCCCGGAGATCCAAATTATCTCCACCATCCTCTAGAAACTGTTCAATTCTGATGAAGTGTGAATAGTACCCCACTAACTACATGTGTAGTAAATTTGTTGTCTGGATCAAAACCTTCAACAAGTTGTTATTCCTTCAAATTAACCTATTCATGATGTCCAACCAATTCATTTAGGTGATTTATGTGTTTAACAATGCAATTCCCAATTTTCCATGGTAGGGGTATAAATTTTATTTTCCTCTTTTCATGGAATAAGTGAGCCCAAGTCTCTTATTTCCTACATAATTCTCCGACAAAGAGTTTATCTGATGTATAGAATGGTAAAAGTAAAAGATTGTCCATAATACCAAATATTCTAATTACAGTGAATTCTTCGAACAACTCATAAATCCCTTTTCAATTGAGAAAGGAAGTTGCTTCCAAGGATAGCCTTGATGTGCTCTATCCAAATATTAACTTTTTGAATTTTGAGATGAAATAGTTATGAATTGGGTAGAAACCATATTGGGATTTATGTTTGCAAAAAATTGAATACTATGCATAGACTTATTCCAACTTAAAATCAACATGTTTTCCCCATGGAAAATCTTCAAAAACATGGCCATAAGAAATGGCAAATATGAGGTAAGAAGTCATATAGAACTTATGATTCTTTTTTAGGCTATTTAGTTGGAAAGAGATTTCACTTGAGATGAGATAACCCAAATCGATGATAAATTTTTCATGCAGGGTGTAATGCATAGCATATATTAAATTTATTGATATAAACATAGTAGATTCGAAACCAAAAATGAGGCAAATAGCCATGCAAATTCTTTGTACCGGTATTTTAGAAAATTTACTTGATTCTGGAAGTACTAGGGTTATAGGTTGGATCTTCTAAATAGTTGCTCATAAATCTATTTCCTACCTTGTGTTGCTTCATAAATTCATTAGTGTCCTCGCTCTTGAATCGCATAGTTGGTTCATGGAGTCATATCATTTTAGAAAAATGTTGAAGGATCTAGAGAAATGGATTGATGACCTTGCATTTGAATTATTGTTCATTTGGAGATGAATTTATCTATGCACCATTGAACAATCTCTTTCATGTCATTTACCTATGGAACACATCCTACCAATGCTATTCTTGAAGTCCAAATTGGGTTTGTTTCCTTCTCGATTAGATAAAGAGAATTGTAGTACTTATGTGGAATTGTTGATATTCACAACCCATTGTGTTCAATGTATCTCCACAAAACATTTCCTTCTTCTTACTTGACATGTTTTCTGCTTTTTACAAAGGTGGTGCTATTTTCAATAATTACAGGTTGGCATTTTTATTTTATTAAATTCTACCATGTACTTCCTTGGTAACTCAATCAATTGTATATCATGCTTTCAATGTCATCAATTGTCATGGGATTTGGATTTATTGCAACCCTTAATCAATGTATTATGCATTAATAATTGTTCATTGTGGATCCTGGTTATCTTCCTGATTCAAAGGCCTTTGTTTTCAGACTTTTTTATACCCCATGAAGACTTTACACCTTGAAATAATGTACACTCCTCCACGTGGGTGTTACACATTATTTTGGTCACCCCTGTGAACAAATGATGATATGTGCATAACTCACTTCCATGTTCCCTAAAGATACTAAATGAGACTTTCTCCATGAGAAAAGTGGATTATCTTTTATTCCTTAAAAAACCATATCTAAGTAGATCATTGCACCCTAATGAATGCTTGTGGTGAGATGATTCCTGATCGTCGCACATTGCACCAAAACTAGACAGTGACGCTGTCACATGTTTCCTATGCATGGGGTGCAATGGTGCTCAAATAAAGGGAAAAAGAGGAAATTCACAAAAGTTCTACAAGGAATATTCTAGAAGATGAGGTGGCCTCTGATTGGTTTGGATCTTACTTGCTTCTTTGATTTAGTGGGATCATAGTAATATTCTCATCCATCCCTCTTTCACCCTATATAAAGAGGTATCTCTCATGGGAAAGGCTAGGTTGGCTTATGCATGAAGAATTTTGTTGTATATTGTACTTGAGATAGCTTTACTTTAGTTCTCCAAGTCAGGTTGTGGATGCTCTTCATCAAAAGAATTGGGGAAAAGGTGTGTGTGTTGAAGCAAAGGGCCATTGGAAGGGACCTTGCAACATCAAGGAATGGGTTGTATTTTCCACTTTCATTTAATACAATGCAGTAATACATTTATTCCCTATAAACGTGTCTCTACTTTTATTGTATAACTCCTTGATATTATACATAGAATTCATTGGAATATATATATTGTTTTTCTCTCTCTTTGTTGGTTTGTGCTTCTTAACAGGTCCACCATCCCACAAATCCAAATATGGAGCAGAAAGGAAGACACTAGCGAGGATCAAACTTCATTTAAATGGTAGGTCATTTTTCCCTCTCTGAACTAGTTTATATGACAATCAAATCTAAGGAGAATCTTGTATTTTGCCCTATTTTGTTCTAGATTCTTGTTGAAGTTAGGGAAATTAGTTTGTTTATGCACTTACTGATTTGTCTGATAACAAAATTGGCGACCATACTGGGGAATGTCCTCTTTTGGTTTTTTCTTCTTATTTGCCTTTTGGTCAATTTCATTCTCTGAGTCTTTGGGTGATCCATCTTGACTCCTTGGTTCTAAAAGTTCATTGAGAAACTCTATCTTTTTTCCATTTTTCCTTATGTTCACTCATCGTCGCACCCTTCTTATGTGAACTAGAGTGACGACGTCGCATTATGTTTTTCCTTCAGCCTGCAACGTTCCTTGATTGTCGCACTGTACCCTTCTGTAGCCTATGACGATTCCTCTAGAAATTTTTGGAGTGATGGTCAACTTTCTTCTACTTGCCCAGATTTAGCATTACTTCTTGGGGTGAAATTTTAGTCTTGGTGAATGATTGGTTTACATCTTTTAGCCTAAATTTGATTGTTTCTCAACTATTGAGATTATTTTTCATAAGATTTATAAGTTTTATCTTTTACTTCTTATTTCAAGGGTATAATCTCAAGGCTTTTCCCCTAAGTGCTTGCTAGATAAGTTGGATTGATATATTTGAGTTTTGGATTGATTTTGTTTTAAGTTTTGGATTGTTTTTTATTTGAAAACAATTTTTTGTTTTCATGTGACAAATAAATTTTGTTACTTTTCATTTTTGCGTGCATTATGAGTTTAGTTTGGGAAATAGTGTTGTGAGTGAATTGATCTTCTTGGAAAACTCTTTATTTTTTAATTAGATATTTGCTTTTATTTGAAAAGGAAAGGATTGAAGTTTATTATTCTATTAGTAGTCTTTACAAGAAAATTTTTTCATTCAAATATTTGTTGAAAAAAAAGTCAATTTGGAAAATTTAGTAGCTTTGATTGTTTGGAATCAATATCATTCAAATATTGAAGAAATTGTTCTTTTGTAACTTGTTGTATTTTGGAAAAAGAAACCTTCTCCCTTATGTAATTAGAGTTCATCGAACAAAAAGATTGCATCTCATCTCTCTTT
The DNA here is from genome assembly GCA_000966675.3 of Picea glauca. Taxonomy (NCBI): domain Eukaryota; kingdom Viridiplantae; phylum Streptophyta; class Pinopsida; order Pinales; family Pinaceae; genus Picea; species Picea glauca. Next base: position 128,972 of record JZKD02S1910420.1, read on the forward strand.
GAATTTGGTTGGGTCAAGGTCAAATACTTCATCAGTTTCATTTCTGTTTCCCTTTTTGAGTAAGCAACAACCATTAAAATTTAGCGTAATTTTAAAATCTATCTAGAAAATTTTATTTTCTAGAACTTTTATACACCAACATTAGCTAGGGATGGCGCTTTGGAATAGGTTGTGAGGCACATTCTCCAAAGCATCAAAACACACAATAGTATCTTGTCATAGGGAGATTTTAAATCAACTTGCTATGTTTTTTCCTGGGAAGCCCTTCTAACACAAGGGTCAATCACGAGGTCGCATTAGGACTGGCATAGTTACTCACCCTGCTTTGTTGGTCTTGGTGTAGATATTGCACGTATTATTGGGGTCACTTGAGAAGAAAATCTTGTGCGGACCTTCTCGAGTTGATTTTGGGCTTAGATACCATGCCCTTGCGCGTGGATTGGACTGTCGACTACTTCCCCAAGAATCATTGTCATAATTGGTAACCTAAGTGGCATATATATTTAGAGTATTTACACGAGGTGACTTTGGAGGGGAAAGTCTTCACGGTACCTGGAATCGACATTGGCCAAACTCACTCAGGCTCCTTGGAGGATATACCCACGATTATGTGTGGGAGCTTCCACCAAGGTGTAAGTTCGTTAATCAGGTCGTCAATGTAACTTTTCCACCCGCTTTATCCCAACCTCTTCTTGTCTTGATTTCACAATGTTGTATTTCATCACCAACTAGTGACTTCAAAATAGGTTTGTTTACATGTTTGCTATCTATATTTTGTTAGTGGAGTGTTGTTTGTTTCTCTAGTTGACCATAGATTTCTTTCATTATTTCTTTGGTGCAGCCAACATTGGCCTTCACCATTCATGTAGATGCAAGGGTTACCTCTGTAAGAGCCGTAAGAATATGCTCATTTGCTTCCTAATTCACCATAGGGTCCTTCCCCTGAAGGAGCAGTCGATAACGACGTGTCCTCTAACATTGGAATTTCTACTCCATTGATAGAGTCAACACTTCCTGTAAATCTGTTATTGAATGTGGTACAAGATCCAATTTTTCTCCGAATAAAATCTTCAGGAGACATTATTGTTGAAGATTATACTAGAATACCAACTGGACCTTACGCAGAGTCTGGTGTGGATAATCCACCCTTTCAAAGTGAATCCTTTAGAGCTTCGATTCATACAGTTGGAAGTTTTAATCTTAGCTCAGTTACCATCCATTCTTTTTGGAGGACCTCTTCCAGACACGATATTTTTGATAAACTAGGAATGAGCCTGAACCAACCTATGTCGCACATGCACCCATTACTTATACTGCTTATACAGTACCTTTAGATAATTTTATTGGCACAACAAGTAATGTTGTTACTGGTTCTGACCCATTGTTGGTGGGTACTCATACCATTATTCCTATCCAGCTCACTAGATCTACCATGGTCCCACAAGTTACACATGTCTCTTCTGGAAGTACAATGGAAAATCAAGCTCTTATTGGAACACCACTTCCGCTTAGATAAAATCCTTCACTTCCACCTGGGTATAGTTAGCGCTGCCATTTTTATTTCCATTTAGAGTTGGTTTTAGTCAGGCTATGGCCCATGCACCCAAACATGTGAAGTTAGGTACGTAGCACCATGGGGTTGAAGTCAGCAAGTGGACGGTTGGCTCTTGGAAATGGGAAGGGATGTCCGAATCGAAACATGCGTAAGTGGTACAGGTATGTCTTTTCCAAAGAGTCAAATCTTGTTAAGAAATCAATCTCTACGTGCCACAAGTCGATTCAAGTAGTTAATGGAAATCATAATGGCAAGTGAAAAAGTTATTATCAGTTCATTATGAAGGTCGACAGAATGAAAAATTGCAGCATTCATATCATGCATTCCCTACAAAACTTATCTCATGTGTTCTACATGCGGGGATGTGCCATGGAAAATATGCAATTCGATTCAAAACATATCATCGTGATGAACTCACTATTCTCTAACACAATTCATCCTTCTTCCTGACTCGTTATAAATTTCAAATGCTCAGCACCCATTTCAGTCATGAAACCAGGTCTGCACTCTATTTTCAATTTCCCTTTCCAGTTTAGGTTGATAAAAATTCCCTCCCTGTGCATTTTCCATATACACCACATGAAGAATACATACTAGTTGCGCCATGGCAACCTCCCAAAGCATAAGTAAATGCGCACGGAGCAGAAAAATTTCCAGGTCCAAGCCCCAAAATTACTGGGAGTCATTCTCACCTGCAAAAGGCATCCCCAAGGACGCGAAAGGAGTTATCCCTTCACCCACAAAGATGATCACATAAAACCACGAGGAAACTGAAGTGGAAAGACTGGAACAGGGAAGAAAGATAGTAGAAGCCATGTCTTCCCAGTAGAAAACACCTCAGAGAAGGGGCAGGCCAAGGAAGAACAAGGAAGCTGAGGAAGCCCAAATTTTAGAAGTGTCGCATGCCAGATCGGTGGCTGAAGAACTACTCATATCCACCATTTGGTTGGAACCCATTGGAGGATCAAGACATGAAAGCAGGAGTAGAGAAAGAGAAATGGATACCATAGGAGAAAATGATCAAGAACCATCTCATCAATTAAAGAAAGAAAATCTAGCTATCGTTGAACTCTACCAGGAAAACATGGAGCTAAGGTGACAGCTAGTGACAAAGACTATGAAAGCACCAGCATCGCAAGGTCGTGAAGGGAACGTGGCATGGATAAAAAGATAGCTCAGATAGGTGCAAGACACCATTGTATAGCTGCACGAGGCACAGAGGCTGTCAGAGGAAAGGCATACCAAGAATTCTAGGGAATGTGAAGTGGTCGAGAAGGAAGCCCGTGCAGCTCTAGCCAGCGCACAAAAAAACCAACTTTAGCTGGTGTTCTTCTCTACATCCGAAAATAGAAGACAAATATTGGTAGTTTTTAAGGACATGTTTCCCTAAATAAATCTACCATTTTGATAGCAGTCGTGACCATCAAACAACCACTTGTCGTGCACATTTTTCCCAACAAATGAGCGCGCGAAAGAAATCAAAGTCGTTATAGCAGATAGTGATTTCCTGGAAGACACCTATCCACTTAGACATCTGATCTAAGTGAAACACTGACACATCTTTTCCTCATATTGATACCTAACTGATGATCATATCCTCATGGAAAATTTGTGAACAGTTATGTGTAAACAAACATGATTATTGTCTATTTTTGGAAAGTGCCATGCGAAGGGTCTCTAACGCATACCACTCAGTTTCCTATTTTTAGAGCTAGCAGTTAGAAGAAATGGTAGCCCAAGTGGTACCCTCATTTATATATTTCATCTTGTTGATGTAAGCCAGGTTGGTTGGAAAAATTGGTAAATGATAACTATTGTATGTATTTTGAGTTTTTGACTGAAACTTAATGCAAAGGTCCTGCAACTTGATGAAAAGATTATAATTGTAGAAATCGAATGTATTGTGCCTCTTTATTTGCATATGTCCTTCCTTTCATCTTTATTCATATCTTTTTCTGTCTACTTTGGAACAAATTTTTGAACCTATGGATTACTTGTGTAGCACCCCTTGTTCATGCCACTTAGACAAAACATTTTCTTCTAAAAGCTAACTATGAATTCATCCACGACTCTTTGAGTTACTTCCTGTTTTTTCTCCCCCACCACACATTACTATTTTACACTGAAGACTGTTGATCGCTTAGCCTTATCCTCTCAAGTGTAGTCACTGATTCATTTGTCTCTGTCATTTCCTCGAATCAACTCCATATCCCATCTCTTACTTTCTTGCACCAATATAACCAGAACACATTATATCAAAGGTGTTGAATCTAGCCATTGTTTTTAAAGACATATCCCACGCAGAGACTGTGCACCCCGAGAGAGACCTCTCCAGATCCAAAAGGCTAGTTTCGAGTCTCAAATTTGGTTGAGAAAGTTACCTTTGTCGTCTTTTTATCAGCCAAACAAATTTACAAAGTGCTAAAATTCTTGTGTCATTGTCGGGGACGAAATTGAATAGATTTTCCCTGGGAGAATGACTAGCATTGCAATTTGACCCCTGAGGGTAACAGAGGGACAAACATCCATACCGGCTGAAACCATTACCCTGGTGAATATAGTCCAAAATACCAGTAGCTCCAAGTAGGAAAGTTCAGGAACCCTAGCTCTGAAGATAATCTATACCAGAGAAAATCCTGACCCAAACCCTACAAAGCCTATGTACGACCCCGAGAAGATTCTCTGTAGGACTAGAGAGCAAGAACCAAATCCATTCTACTACTTGGATAGAAGCATGTCCTTACCCAAATATGGCATGCAGAGAATCGACAACCTTTAGTTTGATGAATTATTCGAGTAAACCCTTTTCGGGTCTAATTCAAAAACCATCTTGGACGAGACTGTTTTCTACCCGAAGAAATTCCAAGCCCTGATATCAAATAATATCCCTTAAAATATGAACCCTCCTGGAGCCATGGCCACCATATTTTCCCCCCTCATCCTTCCATCCCAACTACATGACTTGCCTCAGAATTACAGCCATAGAATCAAGCTCTACAAGGTTGAAGGAAGTGTTTCCACCTAGAGGCACCTGGACTAGTTTAATGATTTCTTCGAACTGGAGCAGGTGGACTATGCAGATGAAAAAACAAGGTTGTTTGTGCAGAGCCATTTGGGAGATGTAAGAAAATGGTTGAAATCCCTCCCACCTGCGAGAATTCAAGACTTCACCGCATTCAATACATCTTTCCTTAATAAATGAGGGGACAAGAAAAACCCTTTGCAGTTGTTAACATAGTACAATAATATGAAGAAAGAACCAGAGGAGATAGTGCAATCATTTCCATACTGTTTCTTGAAGGTGTACAACTTGATTCCTGTGGAATTAAAGCCTCCCTTGGGGTATGCACATTTGCAATATGTTGACTCCTTTGATAGTGATTTCTCCCTATTTTTAAGAGAAAGAAGATCAACAAACCTAGAAGCTATAATTAGTAACGATATCGAGGGCGAAGTAAACATGATGGCATCGGGGAAGATCAAGCAGAGATTCAACATAGGAGATAAGAAGCCTTAAGGAGATGCACAATTGTTGACATCTGGGTCCTCAGATGAAAAGTTTGATTTGATGATGAAGACGATGGAGAAAATGATGGAAAGAATGTCCATGGGAAACATACCTGTTTTTCGAGAACAGAATGACCCCCAGCCCAGGAATCAGAAACTCAAAAGGGTTCAAGTCCCTTAGATCAGACAGGGGGAATAGAGAGAGAAGAGGGATCAAGGTGACCAATAGACAATACCTTCATTCCAAAACAACTACGCTGATGAAGAATTTGACCAGGCATTCGAAGACCAGATGCATTGTTGCGACGACGAAAACCCACGTGTGTTCTTGAAAAAGAGAGAGCATGGAGAAAAAATGACAACTTCTTGTTGGAGACAGACGATGGTATGATACTTGAAATGGATGATGACCCTGGGAGATAGAGGATTTCATAAAAGGCTTTCAAAATGCCATCATGTAATTCCAGAAGAAATAAAACCTCTGGAGAAAAGATGTGCTCGCTGAGCCACAACAGATGAACCCCATGTTGGCCCTCAACCAAGTTTTGGATAACCTTGGTCGTGTTTGACCATTTTTGGGGCTTCGACAGGCAGGTCAAAGACAAATAACCCAAGCAAAGCAGATATCACAGGATCTTGCCCCCTTTTTATGGAATTTTTGGGTTTAAGGATTATGTAACGGGTATGGGATGTCGACCCATGGGTTTACCCATCCTTAGGCTCCATTTGTAAATGTATAAATAAGTAGCTAGGCATTGTAAGAAAGAGAATAAGATAAGAGGATATCTAAGTTGGATTTGTGAAAGATATGTAAAGGTTGCTAATTGTGATTAGTTGTAAAGGCTCTGTGCATACTATGTGTTGAGAACTTGTAGAGCTAAGTGAAAGTGATTGTAAGAAGGCTATGTTCTATGCTGAAATCAGGGAAGGAGGATCTAGCGAAGTACATGCAGATATCCTATCCTATGTGGAATTGGTTTTGAGGCTCTTTACATGCAAGAAGATTGAAATAAGATAATAAAGAAGATGAAGAGTTGGTGGATGTAGCCCCATGTTGGGGGTGAACCACATATATCATGTGTTGTATGTGATTTCTTTGTGTTATTGATGTGATTTATGCTTAGTGTTGAATCTTTATGTATGTTAGATACATCTAATGTATTAATTTAGCACTTAATAACATGAATAAATGCTATATTTGTTTGATGCTATGTGCTAAATGGTTATATATGCTTAGATCTTGTTGAATACTGCGTTGTTCTATAATTAGGGTTTTTACCTGCGATGTGAATAAGGGTCAAAGACTAATGAACGTTAATTGTTAATTTCTTTGTTAAGTATTGTGATCATAGATCTGTGTCCCAGCTAGTTTGTAGACACTTGAGTCCTAAAATCCCCCCTGCCTCTTCCTCGAGTGAAACTTCATCTTCTTCGTAGGTGTTTCCGAAAGGGATGGTAGTTAGGGTTTTGTTGGTGCATTGTTGAAGCATTGAATCTCGAGTCTTCCCCTGTGCCAACAAATGGTTCTATTGCTGGGACCTGAAACTATGATTGTTGGGAACTAAAGAAAAGAGAAATCTATGTGCATAGATCTGTTGTTGTAGTGCACAGTACTATACTTGACTTGTGAAGCTCTGTGCAAAGAAGAGAATTTTGATCTGAAGAAAAGAGGTAAGATCTTAAAGCTTGGTGCTCTGATAAAGGTAAGATAAGTGGAAACTTTTGTTTTGAAAGAATGGATCTAGGTATATTTGATAGATTTATTCCTAGTTTAAAAACTAGGGAACAACTAGAAGAAAGAAGATGTGATATGAATAGATCTAATAGAAATGGTGAAATATATGGTATTCCTATGCATAGAAATAATTTTTGGACTAACAAGAGGATGCAGGATCCTAGAAACAATTTTTTGCAGGTCCATTACTATGATCCCATTGCACAGTACAGGAAAGGTTAGGGATCGTTTAAGAGAAAGAGAGGATTCACATTATGTTATAATTGCAGAAGACCAGGACATCTTGCTAAGGAATTCCCTGGTAGAGGTCCTATTTTCCTTTGTTGTAACTGGACATGAAGTTTTAGATTGATAAAGTTGAGAAGATGAATATGAGACAAGAAAACCATGAGGAAGGTCAAGAGACTAAGAATATTCCAAAGAACTAGAAATAATCTGAGGCTATATTATTGCATATGAAAGAAACATTAAATGATCATAGAGACATCAATTTATCAGAGATCTTAAAAGAGAAAGAGTACATAGAAATAAGAATAGGATACTTTGACATAGAATGTGTATTGGATACAGAAACACAAGTGAACATTATGCCAGAAAGTACTTGGGAAATTTTGGGAAAGCCTACTATGATTCCCTCATTGGGAGGAATATGATTGTTTAAAGGAAATATGATAACCCTATTGTTAGGACCAGACAATGTACCTTTTTGCCTACACTTTTTTCCACCATTACACTCTTGTTTCACTCACATTTAAACTCATATTATCACTTTACCCTATCTTTCCAAAGGTATACAACGTCTCTTCTCTTTACTATATGTTTAATATGTTTTGCATATAATTTTACATTACTCTCGTACTTAACCATTGATCAGAAATGTATAAGTGATGAAACAGTTAGAACTGCAGATTAGCATTGAGGACTGTTGCTGAAACAGTTAAAGCACGCAAACCCTGTGGCTGAAACAACAACTCATATAGAAGAATTTGTTACACAGTCTGTGGTCAACGATGCTGAAACACAAAAGAAGTTGTTACACAGTCTGTGATCAACGATGTTGAAACACAGAAGTCGTTACATAGTCCATGATCAACGATACTGAAACACAGAAGCAGTTACACAGTTCGTGGTCAACGATGTTGAAACAACAACCCACACAGATTGACTACAACAGCCTCACCTTGAACTAGCATCAACCATCGTTGCCGCCTGAGAGGTGTTGAAACAGTCAAAACGCGAATCCCGTGGCTGAAACAACCCACGATTCGCGATGCTGAAACAACATACAACAACAGTTACAAGAGACAAATAGAGAAGTTGTTACTCCAGCCACAACAACAACACCTCACTCAGCACTTGTAATAGCATCCTGTTGCAGGAGACTAGGATATCTTATTCCAGTTTAGAAATTTGGTCTAACTAAGAATAGGATGCAGATGTACACCTGTAATTAGTTGATTAAATTGTATCGAAGGGATCCTCCTCTTTAAATAAGAGGAAATCACCATTCGAGGGAGCTTCAGTTTTTGTATTAAGGAAGGATTTACAGAGAGGGACGTTTTTACTCCAGATTGTAATGTAATACATTGATAGATGAATAAAAGATTGTTATGAACATTTCTCTCTAGCCTCTCTGTTTCAGGGGAATATTGTGAGAAGGGAGGGCCCACCTTCTTCACAAGATTCACCCGTTAGCTTTGTAGCGTGTTAGTGTGATTTCCATTTATGCCTTGATTAATTTTTGTTTTGCTGAAACACTACTTCATTGAATTATGTTTTGCTGAAACACTACTTTACTGAACTCTATCTTGCTGAAACTCTGTTTTACTGAATGTTACATTGTTTTCATGTGATTCATGCTTGGGTGACTGTTAATCATTTTAGTTAGCAATCATGTTTGATGAATTTATGAAAGTGTGCTACTCAGAAACATGTGTTGAAGTTTCCTGCTTAGGAAACAGGGTCCTGTTCTCTGTAGAGATAGTTAGCCTTCAATGCATTAATGAGTTCATGAAAGTATGCTAATCAGAAAAAGGTGCTGAAGTTTCCTTCTTAGGAAATAGGGTCATGTTCTTTGTAGAGATAGTTAGCCTTCAATGCATTAATGAGTTCCTGAAAGTATGCTAATCAGAAACAGGTGTTGAAGTTTCCTGCTTAGGAAATAGGGTCCTATTCTCTGTTAGAGATAGTTAGCCTTCAATGCATTAATGAGTTCATGAAAGTGTGCTAATCAGAAATAGGTGATGAAGTTTCCTGCTTAGGAAATAGGGTCATGTTCTTTGTTAGAGATAGTTAGCCTTCAGTGCATCAATGAGTTCATGAAAGTGTGCTAATCAGAAACAGGTACTGAAGTTTCCTGCTTAGGAAATAGGGTCATGTTCTCTGTTAAGAGATAGACAGTCTTCAGTATGTATGTCCATTATTTCAGTTAAGCAATGAGTTCATGAAGTGTGATGAACGGAAACAGGTGTTGAAGTTTCCTGCTTTGGGAATAGGGTCCTATTCTCTGGTTACAGAATAGTTGGTCTTTCTTGTTGCAATATCTTGTTGTTATTTTAATGTAATCCAGGATTCTTCAATTAATCATTTCTTTAAACTTTGAGCTCTGCAATAGGTAGGTTTCTTTCCTGTAATTCAAGTTAGAACTTTAGTTTGTTCAAGGCAAGTGTGATTAATATAGTTTTTACTACAACTCTAAGTTTCTTTTGAGATTGAGCATATATAGTGCATGGTTACCTTTGAAATAAACAAACTTCCCTGGATTGACAATTTATGTAGCACTTGATTGTTTAGATTAAATAAGAAATTATAGTGACCAACATTTTGGCACCGTTGCCGGGGAAGGTAATTATAGATTTCAAAAGCACTTATGATTTTTCAGATACAAAGATTGCATGAGAGGACATGGAGACCCCAAAGACACTGACCCTATAGGTGGAAGGGGAAGAGGAAGAGGAGGAAGTAAGACTTATATTGATGAGATTATATCAAAGTCTGAATCTGCTGCTCAACGACCAAATACTAGGAAACCAAAATCCCAACCTTCATTTCAAGCAAACTTTGAAACGGGGAAAGAAGTTTGGAGTCCTGAGACAGTCAAGAAACTAGAAGGAAACATTGAGGATAGAGCAAGCACAACAGGGGAGCAGACAGAAGAAAACATGGATGAGTACAATGAAGAATTGCATCATGAGGAACATGCAGGTCCTGGAGGAGAGGTAAATGACGAAAACTCTTTCTCCATGTTAGGATTTCCTATTGTTGATATTCCTAGAGGGGTAGCCCCCATGAAGAACATTCCACTTTCAGCACTACCTAATTTTCATGGTTTTTCTTCAAAAGATCCTGATGAATTCCTTTTTGAGTTTGATATATTATGCAGAAGTTATGATTACGTTTCCAATGCTCAAAAATTAAAATTATTTCCAGCAACATTAAAAGGAAATGCACTAAGATGGTTTATGAGTCTTGGAGGCCATGTAATCACAACATGGGACCAAATGAAACAGAAATTCCTAAAAAAATACGAGGACTACTGCCGATCAAGAGAAAAGAGGGAGGAACTATTTAAGATGACGCAGAAAGAGAATGAAAATCTGGAGGACTTTGTAGAAAGGCTACAGTACAATCTACAAAGATCCAGTCACCCCAATGTAAGTAAAGACATTATTAAAACTATATTATTAAAAGGAGTAAGGGATGATTGTTTAGATATGTTGAACATGCTTGGAAAATGAGACATATATAAGGAATCATATGATGAAATTGTTAACTTATGCAAAAGATGTTCAAGAGGAGATTCAAGAAATAGATCAAATAGCAGGGACACCACATTTTCAAGAGTCCAAAAATTAGCCAGTGGGGGAGAAACAAGAGCTGAGATAGGTAATTTACATGAATGTTTCAAAACTGAAATGTTAAGCTCTTTTGCCTCACAAATTGATACCCTGCAGATTCAAAAGAAGAAAGCAGAAGCAGAAGCAGCCCTGTCCATATTTTGTTCTAAATGCAGAGACAAGCACCCACGAAGGGAATGCCCATTGGACAAAAATCCAATCTGCACCATCTGTGATAAAGATCATGAAACTCAACAATTTCCATATTTACTAGGGATCAAGGAAGCATTACAACCAACTAATGAAGAAGCTAAAGTTGTCTATCTGTTGACATAGAGAAGGAAATGGAAACCGCAAGGACAAGGTATGAATTCTAACATGCCATTTACATCTTCTAATCGTTGGAATAATTATCCTTCTTTCAATCAAATGAGTTACCCTCCTTATAATCAAATGCAATATCCTAATCAAATGAATTACCCACCCATGCAACAAACTAACCCACCCTTTGTTGATCCATCAATGTGGACTCCTTGGCCTCCACAACAACAACAACCATATCAAAACCAATGGAATCCAAATTGGAGAGGACAACAACTCCCCTTCCCAAACCAATTACCTAAATCACAATTTCTACAACCACTCTCCTTACCATCAGGTATTCCACCAAACAATCAAATAATGAGACCCCAGCTACCTGTACAACCTAACCCTAACCCCAATAATAAAGTTGTGCAGTGCATTAATATTCATAACCAGCCTACACTTTCTCTTCTCCCTGCGCAATGCAATGATATTCATTTACGATCTGGGAGAATAGTAG
>JZKD02S1910420.1:140477-160110 GCA_000966675.3 Picea glauca
GGGCCTTAGAATTTGTAGGACCCATTAACCCCCCATCCAATCAAAAAGTTTACATAGTGGTCTGCACAGACTATATGACTAAATGGGTGGAAGCTAAAGCACTCCACAGAGCGACTAAAGAAGTAGTTATAGATTTCTTATTTGAAGACATCTTCATCAGATTTGGAGTGCCAAGAGAATTAGTTATAGATGGAGGACCTCCTTTCACTTCTCATGGTTTTAAAGCCACCCTTCAAAAATATCATATTCAACATAGAATGACTACAGCGTACCACCCCCAAGCCAATGGATAGGTGGAAAGCACAAAAAAAGTAATAGAAGTCATTCTCACAAAAACAGTGAAGGAAAACAGAAAGGATTGGTCCTATAGGCTCCCTGAAGCATTATGGGCCTACAGAACTACCTGGAGAAATACTACAGGATTCTCTCCCTATGAATTAGTCTATGGAAAGAGTGTTGTTTTTCCTATGGAATTTGAAATCAAAACCTTAAGCATTGCTTTAGTTGTCAACCTTGATTTTACCGATGCACAGACAGCCGAGTTGCAACAGCTTAATGAATTGGATGAGAAAAGACTAGATGCCATTCATCAGGCAACCATGATTCAACAGCAAAGATCGAAATGGCATGACAAAACTATCAAGAATAAGCAGTTCCAAAAAGGTAATTGGGCCCTACTGTATGACTCTCGGTTCAAACAATTTCAAGGGAAACTACATACAAGATGGCTCGGACCCTACGAAGTAGACACTGTTTTCCCCAATGGAACAGTAAGGCTCCTCACAATCGATGACTCTAAAACACTGTTACTTGTGAATGGTCATCGGCTCCATCTGTACCAGTGCCCTATCTCCAAAGAATATTTTAAGGCCACATGTGTGGCAGACTCTCATTACCTCTTTTTAGAGGGGTCTCCTACCCCTCATTGCAATTAATTTCTTTTTTTTTAAGTTAATTTATTTAGTATTAGATTAGATTTCATTTAATAATAATCCCTGTCAAGAAACACCATGTTACAATCGATTTTTGCAGATTCGTGATCAAAGCACAGGCCTGCTAAGGAAGAACGATCCTGCTTCAAGAAGAGGGAAGCTTTCCCATTACTGAAACACCACTGTCAGCAACCTTTCACCATTTTCCCCATTGCTGAAACACCACTATCATCAACTCTTTGCTCTTTCTTCATTGCTGAAACACCATTGTCAGCAACCTTTCACCATTTTTCCCCATTGTTGAAACACCATTGTCAGCAACCTTTCACCATTTTCCCCATTACCAAAACACCACTGTTCAACAATTCTTCATTGACGAAACAACATCGTCCAACAATTGTTTCTCCCTTCTTCCCATTGTTGAAACACCACTATCAGCAACCTTTCGTCATTCTCCCCTTGCCGAAACACTATTGTTCCACAATTCTTCACATCTTCCCATTAACTAAACAACACCATCCAACAATTGTTTCTCCCTTCTTTCTATGGCTGAAACACCACTTCCTTAGCAATATTCTACAACATCACTCTTCAGAAAACATTTCTCTGTTCTTCCTATGGCTGAAACACCAACTTTTCGGCATTCTCTGTCAATAATCTTTTTGCGCTCTCTTACTATATTTTGTCCTTCTAATCAACAAATCCTTGATACAATTCAGCTAATAAATCAAAAGTCTCTGCCACGACCACTTCAGAACTATTTGAACAGGCATTGTATTTTGTTTACAGCATGAATCAGAAGGTAAAGGCGAGGTATGTAAATTTTATGTAATACAATTAAGCTATAGTTAATGAGAAGATTCCAAATCATTATGACCACTCGAGTGAAATCATTATTATCCACACTTGAAGGGGGGGAGGACATATCAAACTTTTATACCATCATTTCACATGAAATCACCACCACCATTCCTATTTTACCATCCTTTCGTTCATCTCACCACCATTCGCATGCCTTCACTCGAAAAACTTACTCTGCACAGAAGCTGTTACTCAACTCTTTGACGGTGTATTTTACTGAGATGTTAGCTATGGGAGGCTCTGTTATATGGTACAAACCCACCACGATGGCCCTGTTAGAACTGTATCCAGAATCCTATCAAAGTTTTCTGTAGGCATGATGGCTCAATTATTTTTAGAGACTCCAGGGGTTTGATCAACATCAGGTTCTACAATTTGCTCAAAATCTCTAGGGATATCATTCCATTGTTCAAGGGGTTTGAATCTCAGTGAAAGAAGAGGATATAGCACAGGTTTCAGGTCTTCCTACCAATGGCATTTTCTTGTTCAGTCGTAAACATATCATCCTGAATGCCTAGCAGGATTTCCTCTATCTAGAGGAACAAATTGAATTTAAAGGTCGGGGTGTCCGACTGATCTCTTTGCCGCCCCCATGGCCGGAAGTTGCAAAATTCGTCAAACACTACCTTACCTATGAAGGCCGATACCAGGTAGTCTACCAACATGATTTTCTCCTGTTGTCTCATTTAAGGCATAATAGATTAGTGAACATTCCTTATTATCTGCTCAGTTGTCTCAAAAATATGTCACACTACTGTAAAAAGTCTAAAGATCTTTCCCTTTCACTCACCCATCACCATCTTGTTCAACTCCTTATCCAAAAGGTTTTTGCCCAAAAAAACCCTCCACTAAACAACCCACCTATAGATCCCCAAGAAGCTGCTAAAATTCCTGAAAATCTTTAGAAACAGCAACCACAAAACCCTCCAGATTCTCCAAAAATACCTAACAGTCCACCTTCAGACCCAATCAACCCAATTAACCCCCCTACCATACCAATCCCACCCCACATTTTACCAGAATCATCCACTCCTACCCTTCATATTCTCAATGATGATTTTGAACCAGACAATTCTCCCTGCCCCATCATTGAGGAACATCCCCCACGCAAACGAAAAAAAAATCCTTTCTTTCCACCCTTCTTACAAATAAAATGAACAAGGGCCTCAACAAGGGCAGCCACTACTACCACCACCCTAAATCCCCAACCCATTCAACTAATACCCCGTACACCTCCAACCTCCCAAATCCCAGAATCTTTTCCTATCCCACCCATGGGCACTGAAACACAAGAACCAGATGCCCAGGGTGTTGCGACATCATCCATTTCAAATCAAGTAGTTGAAACACAAGAAATAGCTAATCATGGAGTAGCTGAACCACAAGAACCGGCTACCCAATTTGTAGTTGAAACATAAGAACCAACTACCCATTTAGTAGATGAAACACAAGAACTAGCTACTCATTCAGTGGTTGAAACACAAGAACCAGCCATAGCTTCCACACAAGAACTAGCTACAGCTGAAACACAAGAACCAAGTGCTAATATTGACACTGAGATACAGGAATCAGAGGTCCAGGGTGCTGCAACACTACTTTCCTTACATCAACAAGCTGAAACACAAGAAGCATCTGTCGATCCTGTAGCTGTACCACAATAACCAGCTAGTGCGGCTGTGATTGCTACACAAGAACCAATCACTCCTCAACCAGAAACAACAATGACCTCTGTTTTACAAGAAAATGAGTTCCTAAAATATGAACTGGAAGCCTACAAGAAAGAGATAGCTATAGCAAAGGAAGCCTATGAGAAGGAACTTAATTTATACACCCTAGCTCGCACAACGACCATGTCAGAAGGAACTACAACAGGGAATCCATGTAGAGAATATATGTGTTGTCAATGTGGGGACATCTACTATCAAGAAGGCTACAAAGTAATTCAAATCCCAATGTCAGGAGCTCCCCCTGCTCCTTCAACTTTTGCAGTCAAGAAAGAAGAACTTGTTGTTACAGAAGAACCAACTATAGCTGTCACACAAGAACCAGCTACAGCTGAAACACAAGAACCAGCAAGACCTTCCAAAATTGAGATTGAACTGTGGCCTGCAATAAATGTCAAATATGAAACCCCTTCTTTTATTAACAAAGTTGTACAAACATTGCCTATTGAAGAATTTTCCCCTCCCAACCAAATCAATATCCACACCTTTGTGGAACAAGCCACTCAGACCCTACCTCAGCCTACCACTTGCAATGCTGAAACACAAACTCAGACCCTACCTCAGCCTACTACTTGCAATGCTGAAACACAAACTCAGCCATGGGATGAGCAGGCAATAATAGAAAAATGGAAAAAAGAGTATGTTGTTACACAGGCCAAAAGCCTACAGGAACACAGACAAATCTGGATAAATCATACCTACTCAAACTGGGAAGCTTTGGAGCAAACAAGCCAGGAAGCTTGTGCCCTTAAGAAATAGAACAAATAGCTAAAAGGCAGAGTGCTCCTGATATTTGACTTGGCACAAAAGCTATTGGCTGCAAGGAAACCATCTTGCAATTACTCCTTGTTCCTCATGGAATGACTTACATGGTTTCAGATCAAATCAATCACAGAAGGTAGACCCCATGCAGTGCTACATCCAACAGATTTTGTCAAAACCTTTGCAGAAGCCTCTGCTATGGATCAACACCTCCTCTGTGAGGCATATTTTCATAATGAGTCCATCCCTGAGAACAGGCAGTTGAACCTTAATCCTCTTGTTGGTGACATCCAGATTCAGGAATTCACCTCCTTTCTCCACAATCAGATTATATGGCAGGATGAATTCCTGGCTACTAAGCACAA
Organism: Picea glauca; assembly: GCA_000966675.3. Classification (NCBI taxonomy): domain Eukaryota; kingdom Viridiplantae; phylum Streptophyta; class Pinopsida; order Pinales; family Pinaceae; genus Picea; species Picea glauca. The sequence continues at coordinate 145,122 of JZKD02S1910420.1, forward strand.
TGAGGATAACCGCCTTCTCTGGATAAGTCCAGAACCACAAAATGCAACCACCTTTGTTACAGAATATTATTAGTTTTTAAAGAAACCAGGGATGACTGAACACATTCAGCAACTACAATCAACAGTGCTTCAGTATTGTCAACACTTCATCAAATCCACAGAGATTGTTTCCCTACAAGAAAACAACTTGTTTTGGCAGCAATCTACTGAGAAAAGACAGGAATACAATCTCTTTATCCCTACTAATCTCGAGATAGCAATCTCCAGGGTACCTAACTACATCAAGTGTGTTCAGCAATGTGTTGAAAGCTGGATAGGGTACCGGTTTTATTTTCCTATCCTCTGGTTGCCAGCAGAGATATATCAAATCCATTATAAGTTGCCTAAGAAGACAGAAACAACAGCTTGGCAAAGGTTACAATGCATCCAAGGGTTCAGAGCTCCAATACACAGTACCTATCACAGCTACTGCTTGAGTAACTTACACGCTCAGAGTCAGTATTCAGATTCTGATTCAGAGTGAAGTTGCCTGAGGGCATGCAACATTTTCAGTTGGGGGAGATGTTAGGACCACATAATGTACCTTTTTGGCTACACTGTTTTCCACCATTACACTCTTGTTTCACTCACATTTAAACTCATATTATCACTTTACCCTATCTTTCCAAAGGTATACAACGTCTCTTCTCTTTACTATATGTTTAATCTATTTTTCATATAATTTTACATTACTCTCGTACTTAACCATTGATAAAAAATGTATAAGTGTTGAAACAGTTGGAACTGCATATTAGCATTGAGGACTATTGCTGAAATAGTTAAAGCACGCAAACCCTATGGATGAAACAACAACTCATACAGAAGAAGTTGTTACATAGTCTGTGGTCAACGATGCTGAAACATAGAAGAAGTTGTTACATAGTCCGTGATCAACGATGCTGAAACATAGAAGTTATTACACAGTCCGTGATCAACGATGTTGAAACACAGAAGCAGTTACACAGTCCATGGTCAACGATGCTGAAACAACAACCCACACAAATTGACTACAACAGTCGCACCTTGAGCTAGCATCGACCATCGTTGCCACCTGAGAGGTGCTGAAACATTCAAAACGTGAATCTCGTGGCTGAAACAGACCTCGATTCACGATGCTGAAACAACATACAACAACAATTACAAGAGACAAATAGAGAAGTTGTTACTCCAACTGCAACAACAACACCTCACTCATCACTTGTAATAGCATCCTGTTGCGGGAGACTAGGATATTCTATTCTAGTTTAGAAAGTCAACCTGACTAAGAATAGGATGCAAATGTACACCTGTGATTAGTTGATTAAATTGTATCAAAGGGATCCTCCTCTTTAAATAAGAGGAAATCACCATTCGAGGGAGCTTCAGTTTTTGTATTAAGAAAGGATTTACAGAGAGGGACGTTTTTACTCTAGATTGTAATGTAATACATTGACAAATGAATAAAAGATTGTTCTGAACATTTCTCTCTAGCCTCTCCGTTTCAGGGGAATATTGTGAGAAGGGAGGGCCCACCTTCTTCACAAGATTCACCCATTAGCTTTGTAGTGTGTTAGTGTGATTTTCATTTATGCCTTGATTAATTTATGTTTTGCTAAAACACTACTTTATTGAATTCTGTTTTGCTGAAACACTACTTTACTGAACTCTGTCTTGTTGAAACTCTGCTTTACTGAATGTTACATTGTTTTCATGTGATTCATTCTTGGGTGATTGTTAATCATTTTAGTTAGAAATCCTATTTGATGAATTTATGAAAGTGTGCTACTCAGAAATAGGTGTTGAAGTTTCCTGCTTAGGAAACAGGGTCCTGTTCTCTGTAGAGATAGTTAGCCTTTAATGAATTAATGAGTTCATGAAAGTATGCTAATCAGAAACAGGTGCTGAAGTTTCCTGCTTAGGAAATAGGGTCTTGTTCTCTGTAGATATAGTTAGCCTTCAATGCATTAATGAGTTCATGAAAGTATGCTAATCAGAAACAGGTGCTAAAGTTTCCTGCTTAGGAAATAGGGTCCTGATCTCTATTAAAGATAGTTAGGCTTCAATGCATTAATGAGTTCATGAAAGTGTGCTAATCAGAAATGGGTGTTGAAGTTTCCTTCTTAGGAAATAGGTTCTTGTTCTCTGTTAGAGATAGTTAGCCTTCAGTGCATCAATGAGTTCATGAAAGTGTGCTAATCAGAAACAGGTGTTGAAGTTTCCTTCTTAGGAAATAGGGTTCTGTTCTCTGTTAAGAGATAGACAGTCTTCAGTATGTATGTCCATTATTTCAGTTAAGCAATGAGTTCATGAAGTGTGATGAACGGAAATAGGTGTTGAAGTTTCCTGCTTTGGGAATAGGGTCTTGTTCTCTGGTTACAGAATAGTTGGTCTTTCCTGTTGCAGTATCTTGTTGTTATTTTAATGTAATCCAGGATTCTTCAATTAATCATTTCTTTAAACTTTGAGCTCTGCAATAGGTAGGTTGTTTTCTTGTAATTCAAGTTAGAAATTCAGTTTGTTCAAGGCAAGTGTGATTAATATAGTTTTTACTACAACTCTAAGTTGCTTTTGAGATTGAGCATATATAGTGCGTGGTTACCTTTGAAATAAACAGACTACCCTGGGTTGACAATTTATGTAGCACTTGATTGTTTAGATTAAATAAGCAATTATAGTGACAAACACCTATGTGGAATACCTACTCATGTATCTATGAGTGCTCATGGAACATCAACAAAATAAGAATTTGAGGTCATTAAGTTTTTTGAGAACAATGCCCCTTTTGCATTTTTATTAGGAAGGACTTGGATTGAGAGAGATTAGATCTGAAGGAGAGAAGAAGAGGAAGCTATAGAACAGAAAAAGAAAGAATTAAGTTATTTCATGGCTAAGATAATAGCACACTTAATAGAAGAATAGGAGGACAATTTGAAGCAATTGAGGGCCAGAGACTTGGTTGTCGAAGACGAAAGAATGCAAGAAGGCTTAAAGAACTTATCCATGCAGAAGAGAAAAACATCTACTCCAGAAACAATAAAATAAAAAGTATTACCCTTGAACCCTGTGAAAGACCCTTAGCAGTGTGAAGTTACTATGCTAAGAAAGGATAAGAACAAGAATGGAAAGAGGAATCCAAAGACACAGATCACTGGAAAGAAAGAAAAAAAGCTTAGTAAGAAGAAAGAAAAGATAGAAAAATTACAAGATATCCCAGAGAGGACTTTGCAGAAGGAAGGCTTGCAGAACTTGAACCTTGCCAGAATAGCAGAACAACACTGATTGGCACTTTGCCACGGTGAAGCAATATGGCCATTGGCAGCGTCTCGGCGATTAGAATGATGCTCCAGAACGGCTAGAAATGTATTTATTGCTGGAAACATCACCATTGGACCATTGGGATCACGCCATAATAGATGGAATTGTATTGATTGAGGCATTCCTGCCCGTTGGAGGATTCTATTACGATGTTGTCTATTTAACCCGTCGAATGTTTCACCAATGAAACTTTTGTGAATTGTGATTATCCGATCCCATATAGAACTAATTTCTTTCGCGCAGTTATCACCACCTATTCTTCATACCTTGAGCATTTTTCCACCTATCTGAGACATTTGATCACGAGCATGTATGTCGAGCAACCTTAACACAGTAGAGAAATCCATCAAAGAGATTTTGATTGACCTCATGGAAGAGAAGGTCATGTTGGTAGGAGTCTAGGCCTCATCGACGAGAGGATTGCAAGCCTCCCCATCAACTGCACATTGATCTGAGTCATCCTGAACTGCAACAGAGAAATAGAGAAAGCATCGCGACGACTTGGCGAATGCAAAGCTCATCCTATCGGTCCTACCCGACTATATCCCAACTCTAGCTAGCACGGTTAGTCATGATAGTGTCTCGAGGGACTTCGACTATACAATGATCATTGTGTACTTCCTGAAGGGGATACACACAATTGAACTGCAATTGGGACAGATTATGATGCTAAATATCAGTGATTTTAACTTCGAAGACTGCAAGAATTATGGAATGCTCACACCACATAAGTACCTGACAAAGAAAATGGGGAAGAAGTCGAAGATAATCCCCTAGTCATGGACCATGGATATCACAAGATCAACCATCCTTAATGTGATTAAGATACCACACTTCGACAGACATTAGGAGGTTAATGTGTGCGTTAAACTCCTCATGCCGTGCTACCATGGTGGTTACCTATGATTGGATAGGTGCATCACTATAGATCTGATGTTGATCCAATGAATCACTAGATTGAGCATGCAAGGACCATACCCTTAGGAATTTTACCCAAGGAAGGTTGCAGATCACACCCTGACACATCGAATAAAGGACACCTACAATGATGTGGAGAAAGGAAAGCAGGGCTACAAGGTAGCCTCCATCCAAAATGGCATAGTGCACCTATCTTGTCAACTAATAGCAGACAATCTCATCAGGAATAATATACTAACGTAGGTCACAGGGTTTGTTGTTGACCTCGCGGGAAAATGCATTGAAGGCATGCAAATGAACTAGGTGAGCTACCTCATCAAATAGTTGGAGAAAGATTTTTGTGAACGCAATACCAGGGCTACGAGTTTCACTTCAGCTGGTTGTTGATTCTCATTGCCTTCATCACTTGGGAGATGCCATAGGGAGAAACATTCCCTGAAGTTGAGCCATTCGAACCACTGGCTGTGAGGTTCACTACCCTCTAGTATTCGAGAGACATAGAGAAGAAATGGCACTCCAATGCAGTGTTCCACACCTACTACTTACAACTGAAGAGGGCCATTGAGTCCTTCCCTCACATGACGTCGAATACACTTCATAGGTTCAAGACAATAGAGAAGTTTTGTGCAGACAGACACTTCATTTAAATCACTATGCGTGGAGAAGAACATAAGGAAGAGATCCAGTCCTATTACAAACTCACTGAGGAAGATATGGAGGAAATGACCAAGGAATGGCCTATGAAATTCCTTGTACCAGTCGAACAGATAGAACTCTTTGACCCCGACCTCATCAGAATTCATGTAGTCACCCGTGAAGAGTATGATGGACCTAGTAGCAGCAAGAGGAAGAAGAAGGAAGAAGTACAGGAAATTCATAGCGCATTACAGGAGACTACACCAAATTCACTTGAAGGGGGAGGAGGTGACAAAGTAGACAAAGAAGAGGATGAAGGGGAAGAAGACAAGCAAGAAAAGGGCTAAGTAACACCACCTAAAGATCCCCTTATGGAGACAGAGACATCCAAGAAAAGAAAGGTTTCTGTAAATAAACCCTCAGCACGGAAGAAGTCATGCGGCAATAAGCCCCACTTAGAGACTATACTTACAGTGGATGATAGTGACCTCATCATCACAGTTGTATCATATACTTTTGAGGACATTTTGCAGTGAAGCAAAGCCAAACAGGAGACAATGCATGACCGGATCAAGGCAAATCTCAAATGGGCATAGTAGGCTCTTTATTCGAGTCGCACAGTATCTACTGCGTCGTTGTCATTAGGGGGAATAGAAGAAGGAGATGAGTCTTCCCAACTATGTAGAATAGCATATGTGATAGTGGCTCACCTTCTTCAAGTCTAAGAAGAAAAAGAGCAGGCCATAGAGGCTATGAAGCAAGAAAAGGAGGAAGCCCTAGAGCAACATCAGGTTGCACAGCAAGAGAAATATGACCTCTAGGAAAAGTTTGCAGAGGACAAAGAGCATCTCTGGAAATAAAAAGAACAACTTCTCACAGAGCAGATTGGAGTTAAAGAAGTAGTCACTAGAGAAATTTTCTCTGTGTTGGGCCTGGCAAAGAAGGAAGAGGAAGCAACTGAGACCCAAGTGGGGAAGCTCGTTGAAGCCATTCAGCAACTCCAAGCAAGAATAACATAACTAGAATTGCAAGAAGTGTCGAGAACTCTGTAGGAAGTGAGAGATTAGAGGGAATAAACTATCTGGAGCACAGTTGAAAGAATCAAGGCATTGGCCTTAGAATGAAATTAACTTAGAAATAAAAGTGTGCAGACCTATGAGCGCCTTGCAAAGGACCCAGAACTAAGGACATTGGAGTCACAGCTCCAGGAAGCCAAGCAAAAAGCAGTGACAGTGTTAGAATATAATGGATGTGCTCGTTTTACCATTGACAATATCACTATCGTCACCCAACCATAGGCCGAAGCCACCCTCCAATCACCTTAACCATGACAGAGAATCACTCCGGAAGCAAACCCTAGGATAGATAGCCAAACAAAGAGTAGCATTCCTTTCCCCAAGGATAGCACACCAACAAGAGCTGATCAAATAATCCAAACCCTAACCAAGAGATAGTCCAAGCCAAACGTTATTTGCTGGCTGCAGTAGCTGCAATGGCAGCTCTCCTCCAAACCTGCACACAAAATTGGGCACTGCAGTGCACACAAGTGTTTCTCTGCAATTCTAAGACTGTCTGTCAGAATGAAGACTGGCCTCCTATATTTATAGTTATGTTGGCTAACTGCCTAGTCTGACTTCTCATTCTGGGTATCTGTTTGTTCAATATATATTATTTCTTCTGGATGACTTCTTCTCTTGGTGGCTAATAACCTAATACACATTACCTTCTTGAGATGACATGTCTTCTAGGGTTATCAGCCAACTCATTAGGGTTTCTTCTTACTTCTCGTAGTATTCTATTCTCATCAAGTTTACACGTGGAGGTAAATACCTCCTACAGCTACCATAATATCAACACTCCCTCCTAGCTAGGGAGGTATTACAGGTAATAGTCTTGAGCAAAAAACATACCATTCACTTGGTAGCATCAACATAATTGTATAGAATATCTCATGACTAGATCATGAGCACCATCATCACCATCAGTATCATCAGATACATCATCTCTCAGAACCATACTCTATCTGAGTAATCAGACATGATGCTCACTCCACATAGTGACACAAGAACCATTCTTCTAATCTAGAAGAATAAATGTTCTGAACCATTTTTTTTCTAGGAAATCTCTATTCATTGATCATCCATCTAGCTGATAATCATTTTCAACACTGTTGATAGTCTTCAAGTCAATTGGAAAAATATCATTCAATAGAACACAATTGTTTCTATCCATAGTAGTACACAACTACAATGTAGTGGTATACTACCACACCAAGTATCACATAGATACTTGATCAAATAGTGGAACACATCCACCACAGTAGTATACATCTATTTTTTAGAAACATACGGTCTTCATAACAATAATCTGATATCAACCTACACAGAAACAATGTTATGATATAAACTGAATCATCTGGGTCATTCTTCCACTCACATCTGTGAGATCTCGGAAGAGTATCTTCCCTCAAAAAGGTAATACATCAATGATGATCTATCTGGACTATTCTTCTCAAGAAAGGAAGAATAATTGTCCTAATTTCTGAGCCTGGTGATGTGGGTGGGAAAACCCCCTACAGACTAGCACTAAGGGTTTTGTAATGCATGAAAAAATGACCCTTTAAAGTTTCCTACTTTTTACTATCATCCCGACATAGACCCCACATTCATCTGGTAAGGCTACCTTGAACTCCTCATTTGTTGTTGATCCTTTTGTGTTCAGTTTCTCCTTGAATGCAAGTCTCCTACCAAAGCCAACCTACATTCACAAATAGACAAACAAAGAACTACAAACATGCATATTATATATAAATTAGTGGGTTAGAGGTTCTAATAAAATATAATCAAAATTGAATATTGAACACCTCATATGGAGGGACAGGAAAAGTATTTATTTCTTATTAACCTCACGAAAGTAACTTACAATGGTGAGATCATCTAGTTCTCCTCGAACCTGGTCCTAGCCTCCTCTTCAACTGTGCACCAACCACTTCCACATATGCTTCTCCTCTTCAGTTCTCACAAAATGGTTGCAAAATATTGGGGCAAGGGGAATAAAAAAATTGGCATAGTTTCTTTACTCTTGTTTTTCTCTCTTTGAATGGGACCCCTACCTCTTCCTTTATAGGATAAAATAAGGTAGTTATCTGGTTGAGTGACCGGCTATGAGTGGTCAAACGATTTAGGCAATTACCTAGAAATCTGTATTTCGTCTGCAAATTTCTATTTTTTTTTCTTTTTTCAGTATATGCGGGATATAATGGGTCAGCTAGCGTATACAAACGGGCAACAGTGGTGTAGGGTGCATACATCTTCAAAAGGATGGTTTTTTAGAAGAGTTGTTTAATGGTGGCTTGGAAAAAAATGGAAAGTAAGATGGCTTGATGCCAGGTATGCATGTCTGGTGAAAATTAGGGTTATAACAAATGCCCCCTAATGTGTGAGGTCAAAAGAGCATCTGATGGCCGAAATACATTTCCAATCTTCACCAACATATGAAGAGAGTGAGCCTAGGGACCAGAGTTTGGGAGGTGTTCTCTGCAAAATAACAATTGTCTCACTGAGGCGGGCATACCCATGTTCGAAATGAAATAAAATCATGGCTACTAATCAAATACACTGCAGGTCCATGTCATATGACTATCTAAAGTGTATCCATGAGAAATACACAGTGGATCTACATCTCGAAATCAAAAATATATACATGTATAGTATCCATCTTCAAGAAGATAATGATGCATGATGGCTATAGATGAGGCCTTCAAATCTCGAGAAACAACTTCAAAATCTTCATAACTCGAGTAGGAGTGTAATATGAGTGTACAACTTCACTACCCAAGTTATTCGACGGCTCATCGGGGAACAGACTAGAGGATCTTGATGATCAAGATGAGGGCTTCACTGATTTCGAACAAATAATTGATTGGGATTTCGGGATGGCCAGGCATGAGGTCAAGAGACAAATTGTAGAAGGGTCAACTCAAGCTTGGTAAAAAATTCCCTTGGACAATAGCATGACAAATGATGAGACTCAGGTATCATGGTATTGACATAAGTTCATGATGTAGGAGGCAACGCAAACTCTCCATATGTTTGGAAGAATAACCAAATGGAGGAGGACACACCTCTACATAGCAAGAACAACTTCCTAAGGTCATATTAAATCCCAGAGCTTGATGAACAAATGGAAGGATGTGCTTCATCCAAGGGCAACTCATTATGCTGCCAACAAAAAGAAAATACTTTTCCCTTCCTCTTTTTGGGGTATATTTGATTTTTTTTGTCTTTTTCAATAATTTTTGGGAAGCTTGAAAAAGAATAAAAGAATGATACGTTACAAAGGAGGGATGAGTGTCGCAAACATACTAGATCCAAGCACAAGGAACACACTAATGTTCAGAGAAAGAAAACATATGCATGAAAAGGACACTCGAGAAAATCCCTCCATGGGTCAAGGTGTCAAGAGGCAGAGGCAAAAGTGCTACAAGGCTTGTGTATAAGGCATGCTTCAAATGGTTCAGTTGAGGGAAACATGGAGCCAACATTAGGCCAAATATGCAGGAATGCAAATGTGATTAACAAGACACAATGATAACATCCTTCGATGTAATTTTAACAAGCCCAAAGAAAGTAAGCTCGGCAGTTTTTAATTTTTAGAGAGTCTGAAAATACATAAAAGGAGACTCTCCTGGGGTACATTTTTTGAATGTAGTCTTATTCGGTTCGAAAAAGGGGTAAACTAGGACCAAAAATACATCTATTCAAAATCATTTTAATGAGTGTGACAAAGACAAGATCACTTGGCAATCTTTTCACTTTTAAGAAGTCTGAAAAGATATTAACTATGGACTCTGTATGGGATGTTCTTCTAGACCATTTTAACGAGTGTGAAGGAACAAGGTCACTCAGAAATATTTTCAATTTTAGGGAGTCTGAAAAGAGATTAACTATGGACTCCGTGGGGGTTCCTTTTTCGTAAATTTAGTCCCTTAGGCCCGAAAAAGTGTTAAAATTATACCTAAGAATACTCTTCTAGAGAACTGAAGCTCCTAGAGTATACCTTTGTTCATACAGTTGACCATCTGGACCAAAAAAGGGGTAAACTACCACCAGACAGACGTGCCTTCAAATTTCAGTTTAGTGAGTGTGAAGGGAAACAAGATCGTTCGACAAAATTTTCATGTTTAGAGGGTCTGAAAATGGATTAAAAAAAGACCCGTCACTATTTGGGAGTCCCGAGGGTGAGGTCAAGAGTGATGATGAATCATGTAGATAAGGCTCAAACTCATAATTAGGACAAGACTAACAAGGAATCTCGAGCCTATAGTCATTAACAATGGCATGGATGCCAAAAATGCAACCAGGATCTACCCGGGGCATCCATGTGAAGGTAGGCTCTACCACTAAATTACGACACTTCTAAAGCAATAATGATGGTTCTGTGTCACAATTCAGTGGGGTCGATCCTATGGAAAATATAAAAAGATAATGAGATACAAAAAGTGGAGGTGGAATCCTAACTTAAATGCAGTAGATTGAAAAAATGAATTTTTACCAAAGGACCTTTAAAAAGACCCAAATCTCCAAAAAACTTCTCAATACCCAAAGTGATACTTATCATAACATTCCACAGGAAAATCTAGGACCATATTAAATGATTTTCAATCTAGAAAAAATGACAAAGGGGTCCAAAAAATGACAAAAAGGGGCCAAAAAATCTATAAATAGAAGTTGGCAGCTCATTATCACCATTGTTAATTGAGAAACTGACTAAGAAGCCAAAAAAAAAACCTTTGTCAAAAGAGTTGATTCTGGGAGCTTTAGTGGACAAAATGAACTTCTTCTTGGACTAAGTAAGTACAAATTATCCCCTCTTGTATTTACATTCCTCCTTTTTCAATTTATTTTTGTTTTTTGGGGAGGCACTAACCTTTAAAAGGGTCGACCCTGCGTGTATGCGAGTTGTCCAAGAACAGATTGTGTGTGTATGTGGGCAGAAGAGAAACTACCCATGTGTTCACGTGACTGTCCTTAGTACAAACCGTGTACACCCTCTATAAGTGGGAAAAAAAAGGGAAAGAAAGAGTTAACTCTTCTTTGGTTTTGTGTGTGCAGGATGTATGTTCATTGTCGAGAGAGGGAACATGAGGAATTTGATTTTTTGGTCTCAGAAGACCCCGTTGCTGTCGCTGCCTTAGCACAATGTGGGTTGCTAAAATTCTTCCAGTTTCCATTCATGAGGGCACAACCCATGCTACTAAATTCCTTGGTAGATTACTGGCACCCAGATGCGGAGGCATTCATGCTCAAGGGATAGTCGTTGACTTCGATGACTAAGGACATCTATTTTCTGGCTGGCCTCTCAAGGAGAGGGGAATCAGTCAATCTGTGCACTTTCCCCCCATGGCTACACAACATTGAGGAGTTGATTGGACTCCACTACGAGGCTAGTACTGAGAAACTAGGTTCTCAGGTCACTATTCATAAGATCAACAACCTACCGTTGAAATCTATTGTTCTACTCATTGGGTAGATCACTGGATCCACAACTTTGCTTCAGGCTTCCTGGGCGCACATGCATTGTGTAGTTCAGTGCTTAAATGCACAAATGTTTTACTAGAGTAAAACCATGCTGACCTGGGTCTAGCTCTTTCAGCGCTTGGCTAATGTCATTGTTCACTATGGAAAGGCCAACAGGCCCCGCCCTTATCTAGGCTATACTTTTCACGTGCCGAGGGAACCTTTTGTATATTTTTTAGGGCATAAGCCTCATGACTCTTACTGGACATATTTTTGAGGCTCTTGTGCCCACTCATGTACTTTGATATTTTCGATATAAGTATGTTTTTTTTTACATATTTTAATGTCTTATGGATTACATTCTATTTGAAAATGTATTTACATGTGCGTGTGTGTGGTTTTTATTACATGTGTGCAAAATGCCAATCTAATATATGATTAGCTAGAGTATCTATAACTTGATTCAATCTCCTAGGAAGATGGATATATGTAATGTAATCAAAGCTTCGTTCTAAGAGATGTACCCTAAGGAACTGTCGATGTAGAGCAGGATCATAAATGTGGTAAACCCCATTTAACTGAGACACAACCAGCTGAGCATATAAATAGACCTGGAGATGATAGATACCATGTGACAAAGCATCACAAAGCAACTCTATAACTTTTTTGTATTTGGATACATTGTTTGTGGTGTCACCTAAACAGATATCTCCTGAAGAAAGCAACTAGCCCAGTGGTGTGAAAATCACCCAAGCTGCGGAAGCAAGCCTCTGAGTGTGTCGGATAGTGCCATCCGCGAACCCAATGAACACCTCTGATTCACTTGACATATGTCACAGTGAAAAATATGACATCAAAAAATGACACATCCATAAAACCAAAAACACAAAAACTAAAAAAGCAAATGTACAAGAACTATACATATGTACAAGAAGTCACCCAAGGCAACCCACCTACGAGTAATACTTCTTGAGGTAGAGCCCATTTCTAGGATACACCAAATAATTTCCCTCAAAGTCCACCAAACGATAAGAACCCTCTTTTAGAACCTCTTTCATGATGAAAGGCCCGAACCACATGGGTTTGAACTTGCCTGCCCCCAAGGGGTCCTTATCTTGGTCGTAGACCGGGACAAGGTCGTCTTCGGAGAAAATTTGAGGAAAAATGGACCGATCATACTGACACTTGAATTTTTTCTTGTGAGCCTTGTTAGCCAAGGCCACATCACGATGTTGCTCATTGAGATGTTTGAGGTATAATAAATTCCCTTCAAGCGGTGAAGTGTATAGAAATAATTGTACTGCCAACTTTAGAGACGGGATCTAGCACTCTATGGGAAAGACTGCTTCCATCCTGTAAACGAGTTGAAAAGGTGTGAAACCGATTTTAGTCTTAACCGACGTTTGGTAGGCCCATAATTTCGATTATAACATCAAATGCCAATTTGACTTGGCTGAATTGATCGTTCACTGTAGAATGGTCTTAAGAGATTTATTTACAGCTTCCACCTAACCATTCTCTTGTGGGTAGTAGGGTGACGAATGATCTTGCCTCAACCCAATATTTAATGTTAGTTCAGACATAATTTTGTTCTGAAAGTGACTACCATGGTCAGTGACAATCTCTCTCGGGACGTCGAACCCTACTATAATATGGTTAAAAAAAATGAGAGTTGCGGTCTCTCCGTCATCTTTGAACATTGGCATAGATTTGACCCACTTGGTGAAGTAGTCTACTACTATGATGATATAATGGTGCCCCCTTGCTAAAGGGGGGTTGTATGTAGTGTAATAAATCCCCCACTTAGTGAAGGGACCAACGGTAATGACAGGAAACATGGGAGTGGGGTGTGCTCTCATCTTTCGAGATAAGATCTGACATGGGTGGCACTTCTTAACCAATTCAACACAATCTTTGATTAATGTCGGCCAGAAGTAACTGGCTCGGAGAATATTTTGGGTTGTTTCCAACCTAGAAAAATGACCGCCACGTGCTCCAGTGTGGCATTCATTAAGAACAATTTCTTCTTCTTCAAGAGTGAGACATCGATGAAGGATGCATTCTACACCTCGACGATATAAAGTGTCCTCGAGTATGAGATAGTTCTTGGCCTGATGGCGTATACAATGATGCTCATCACGTGAAGCAGGGGCGGGGCACTTCAAAGTCTGGATATAGGAAAGTACATATAAATACTAGGGATCCGAAGACACGATAAAAAACATGTCTCATTTAATAGGTGACTCTTTGGGCATAACATCACCTGACTCGACCGGAAGTTCCGAGATGAGTTCCACAAAAACCAAGGAATTTTCTAATTTTTCCGAAACAAAATCTAAGTCAAATTTCTGGAGAACAGTTGTCCATCTACTAATATTTCCACCTATTACTCTTCGTGTCAACACGTACTGAAATGGATTCACAATGACAATGACGATGGTTTTGCAAAACAAGATATAATTATAGAATTGTTGGACAACATGAACTACTACGAACGTAAGTTTCTCAGCATGGGAATAATTGAGTTCCGGTCCAACCAAGCCTCAGCTCAGGTAATAAATCACATATTCTGAGAGAAAATGATCCTCTTGAACCAAGACCATACCGATGGTCGACTCTGCCACAGCCAAGTACAATAATAAATCCTTATTATAATTGGGTGGCCGAAGAAGAGGGGCAGTCGTGAGGGTGTGTTTCAACGCTTCGAAAGAGTGTTGATTTGATTCATCTCAATGAAAAGGAATGCCCTTCTTCAGTAAACACATAAATCCCTTTGTGATCTTGAAATAGTTTACGATGAAACGTCGTAAAAGGTTCACTTTTCCCTGTAAAATCTGAAGCTGAAGGATTGTGTGTAGTGGAGGCAACTGAAATATTACCTCAGCTTTGAGAGGATCAACCATGATCCCTGTTGTCAAAACTATGAAACCTAGCAGACGACCTAACATCACACAAAAAATACATTTGTTTGGATTCAAGCAAATCCAGTAGTAGCGACATCGCTCAAACATAAGTCAGAGGTCTGTTGGATGATCAGTTCTCTTACGAGATCGTGATGCTAAATCATCAAGGTAGGCCTCGACTATATGTTTGAGATCGTGGAAATCAAAATACATGGACCACTGAAAGGTAGCCCCAACATTTTTTAGACCAAAAGGCATCTTCCAATAAACGAATGTACCCCACGGACAAATAAAAGTGTTTTTGTGTTGGTCTTCGGGTTTTATCTGTATCTGATTGTATCCCGAAAAACCATCCATGAAAGAAAAAACCTCGCAAATTGTGCATTCATCGACTATTTGGTTGATAAATGGTGTGGGGAAATTATCCTTTGGACGAGCTTTGTTCAAATCATGGAAGTTCGTACATACGTGAATCATACCCTATTTTTTGTCAATCTATAATGATCCCAAGCCATTATGCAAGGATCATCACTGTTTTGGTGTCTTTTAAAAACTTTTTCCTGGTTGTGAGGTATTTCGTCAAACACTTTGCTGATCTACTTTTTAGATGTGTTTATATGTGTGTATGCAGCAAATAACAGAAAGAGATAACCATGGAACATACCTCAACCATATGCAATA
>JZKD02S1910420.1:160120-195783 GCA_000966675.3 Picea glauca
TAAGCATCTAGAGGAAGATCCTTCTAGAAGCGGAAGCTTCTATTAGGTCTTCTTACATCCGCCTTATTCTATTTTATTGAAAGGCCTTATTAATATTGACCTTTATTACATCTAAGTACATTGATCTACCTATGTGCGGGTTAGGACCTTAACACAAGGATACTTCGACTTCTTCTTTTTTGTGTTTCCCCCACCAACATTATCGGTAGGTTTCTTATCCCCATTACCCTTCTTTCACTATTTCTTCTTTCCATCAAGTTGTTGGGTGGACTTCGGGTTTGTCGATTTCACATTGTGTACATCTGACGTTTGGTTGGGTGGGGGGGGGGCAGTTGGACTAGTGGTTTGGTTGGCCACTTTCTGTTGTATCGAAAATTGCTACAATTGTTTTGACAGTTGATCAATGAGCTTCATTTGTGCTGAACCAACAATACCATCGACATGTGATCTAGCTCTCTTTCTAGTCTTTTCAAGTATTGACCGTGGTGCTTCTGGAAAAATTTCATAAAGTAAACCAAACTGAGAGTAAATCAACTCTAGTTGTTGAGATCTCATTATTGCATCTTCTTCAGAAAACACTCCCAACATTCTGACGTCTTTGGATAACTGGGGTACTAAACACTTAAGGAACCATTCTAGCAGGAATGTTGGTGGGACTGGTACTTTTATCAAACTCTTCCAGCATATCCATTCTCGGATGTGATCGGAGATATGGTCCGCCTTTGTCTGCTCAAGTTGGCCAAGAATTCTGTATCAGCATCATATCTCACAGGTAATTGGAAATGGTTTAAGAAATCAAAGCCAATTTACCGAAGGAAGAGTATCTCGAGTAGTCGAGCTCAATGTACCATTTCGTGGCACTCCCTATGAGAGTGTGTTGAAACAAATGCAATTGGACAAAATCGTATTTCAACGAATTGGATGAGCACCACAGATGAAAGGTAGTCACATGATCATCTAGATCTTCATTAGGATTAGCTTCGAAATTTGGAATGTCTAAAGGAAACTTGGTCGACATAGGAGGCCAACGTTGATCATGACAGATAGGGTCATTCAATAGCCTTGTCAATTCTAGAAAATGCAAAGTTGCTAGAAACGATAGTTTGGGTTGTTGATTATAACCATGGAAAAAGGGGCCTAGAGTTTGACTGGCACTAGGTTTTCAGGAAAAGTTAGGTTGCTGGTAAGGATGATTTTAAGGATGGAAATTTATTTTAAAATGTAGAAACCTTGGAGAATATTACTAAGCCTTCATATGGCAAGTATAAATGTTTGGCGATAATTTTGTAAAAATATTCAAATTTCTAAGGATTTTATATAGTTTTTATTAAATTTTGGCGATTTTAAGGTAAAATAATTTTGTCCTATAGAATTTGGGTGAATCTTTTTTAAAATAGAGAATCTCGTTTTTGGAAAAACCATGGAAAATTAGCCCATGAGTGAAATTTAGCCCCTAAAATCATCAATGGTTGCTGGCGAGGGTTCTGGTAAAAACCATGGCGATGACCAGCGTATGGATTTTATGCTGGTTGAGACATCATTGGTTGACTCCCGTAATAGGATGTAGAAGGTTGGGCTTGCATTGCATTCTAAGGATTTTGGGAAGGGTTATCCCCTATCGATCTGACGGGCATAGGTCCTAAGTCCTACCCAGGGTTTCATTGGATATGGAAAGGGTTTCCCCCGGTTGGCATCCCTGATGAGGGAACTAATCCCTGCCACAGATTCCAAGGTCCTTGTGAGGAAGGAATAGTACCCTACATAGGATTTTGTTGTCCATAACTGAGGTTTCCCCCGATGGAGATGGAAGCTGACGAGAAAGAATTCTTACCAAACACGTCGAACAAAGAGAATGACATCGAACCTACTAGCATGCTATAAGAAGAAATTCCTCCACTACCTACTCCAAACAAGATAAAGTTTATGTCCGGCCCAGAGGGATGTTGTTGAGCATTGTCGAGTGAAGGGGACGAAGGAGGTATATGACCCCCTTTGTAAGGGAAAGCATTATAGGAAGTTGAAGTTCCCCCCATGGGTCCTTGCCGAGGAGCATTAGAGCTCACTGCCCCCAGACCTAAAGTCTGTAGAGTGGAGTAGGAAAGGACAAAGTTCGTATCGAAGCCAGGCATCTCGTATGAAAACAGAGGGCCTATTGAACTATGGGTAAAAGGAGCAGTGATCACCATGATAGAAGGAATTAGACCATTTCCTGAGGTAGAGGTGGTCGATACCATGGTGGTCCGGATCAACGACGGTTGGGTAGGAGGTGGAAAATCCTCTGAAATGAAAGTGTTAGAGGGAATATGATAATTCCCTAAAGAATTCATAGCATTTGTTTCCATTTCTTCTTGTGACACTATCAGGTGCTCATAAGGATAAACCTGTATGATGATGGGCATCGATAGATCAGTGTTCGAAGTTTTGTATGGACCAATAGCTTCCACTCCAAGGTCTAAAATGGTTTATTCCTTCGTAATCAAATGTTCATCTCTCAGAGATGTGTTGGGCACAGTTTCCTGTGACCCGGTCACCTCAAAATACCCTTTTTGGTCTAGTCTTCACCTTAGCAGTGGCGGGGGTGGCTCCATATTGACCGGTGGCAGGCCAAGAAGCCTTCGTGACCAGCGGAGCTCCTGATCCTCCACTGTGTGAGAATATCAATGACACACTAGGGATTTCTATTAACATTCAAGAACCAACACACACTAGAAAAAGTCTCTATGAGATAAGACAAGTAGATCACTTGCTAGTTGGAAGAACAATTACACCAGCCAACGCTAGAGCAACTTACCGGTGCAAGTGCAACTCAAATATAGAAGAACCCTCCAGGTATAATCTGCAAAGCATGTCCCAATGTCTATCCTAGTTACTGTAGTATACCCTTGTAGTCACCTGTGTAAGTCACTAAAATAAATGAAACTAGGTTGCCAGCGTGCGAACAGTCACTAGGCGAGTACAGTCGGCAGTCGGGTGGACCGCAATGAGAAGGGTATCAAGCCCAAAACATATCAAGGGTATCGAAAAAAAGTGTTTCGGAAGAAAACTAAGGATCTTGAACGGATTTGAGACACATGAAGCTCTGTGGCAAATGCAATCAACAAAATCCCAAGATAAGCCCTCTATATGCGTTCCCCACTACGCTTGGTTTGGCTTTGGAGGGGTTATCTCCACTACCTTTCTGCACGCGACCTCATGTTTAGCCCCTATGTTATAGGGGGCTCCCAAATAAATTTCACGATACTGTACTTTTTAACACTCCCTAGCACATACTCTTATGTTTGTTTTTTTAACCTTGAAGAGTTTCCTCTCCAATCCTAAATCAAGTCTCTAGCCTAGACTAGTTGATGGACCCTACAAACATAAAGTCTAGTTGATTTTAATTAATCGTTAATTTTAGTGGTTGTATTAAGTCAAAGAGAACGAAAGTGAAACTAATGATGTTCTTAAGATATGAAAGAGATGAGCATATACTGAAACTGAAAACAAACTATATCTTCTTCACAAATTTAGATTTGCACATTTAAACTCTTTAACCAACTTTTCAAACTACTTTTTTTTTTCTAAGATCTTTTAACAGAAAACTCAAAACAAGCTTTTGCTCGACTACGAGCTACTTTTTTTCCTAATTCAACAGCCAAGAACTTATGAAAACATTATTTTTCCTGATCATTTAATACAAACAACCAGCTACTTAACCAAAGAAAGAAAATTAGACCTATATTTTTTTATTATGCTTCCAAAAAAAGAAATTTTAAAAAGTATTATTTTCTTCTTTTCTTAAGCAAAAAGGAAAAAATAAATATAAGACAAGACCTAGAAATGACTTCTGGCCCACCATAGACCACGGGGAGTCACTGACAAAACCAAAGAGGCAAATCAGAACAGACTCACTATCTTGTCTAAAAACCGAATAAAGAAAAATGCAAGAAAAACTTTAAAAAAGAAAAGCTAAACTGAAGTCAAACCTCAGCTACAAACTGTTATAAAAGAGACCAGGAATGGATCAAGAAAACCCCTAGGAAGTACAACTTCTGATAGGGAAGAGGATGGCTTCCCCTTAGAAAAACATTTCACAACACAGGTACACTACTGACACTTCAGTAGCCAGCGTATGTACACGGGTTGTCCAAAGGTAGGGTGCATATGTACACCTATAGGCTCACTACAGACCACATACACCTCTGTAAATTCTAAAAAAAATGAAAAATAACATTCCAGCAAACCAGGCAAGGAGTACTGGTATTGAAAACCAAAATCCCTTAAAGACACAAAAACTTACTTTGATAAAGAAAATGCAAGGAGAATTTTATAAAACAAATCTAATCTGAGGTTATACCTAGGCTACATAATGCAACAAAAAAGACTAGAACTAGATCAAGAAAACCCTTGAGAATTATTACTTCTGATAGGGGAGAGGATGACTGCCTCTCCTTTTAGAAAAAAAAAATCTGAACTCATGCATGCTATTGACACTTCATCAGCTAGCGTATGTACGCGGGCTGACCAAAGGTAAGGCATGTATGTACACCTGCAGGCCCACTATAGGCCACATACACCTCTGTTACTTTCCAAAAAGAAAACCATCAGTCAAGCAATCAAAGAAGGGAGTACTGGTATGGAATACTAGAATCCCTACAAACTCAGACTCTTGTTGAAACTCATAAAAGGGTAATCAAACCAATTTAAAACACCCAAAAAGTATCCCTAAAAACCCTATAGATGTTTCCCAGTATGGTCGCCAATTCTGATGTGGGTGGGAAAACCCCCTACGGACTAGCACTAAGGGTTCGTAATGCATGCATAAATGACCCTTTAAAGTCTCCTACTTTTTACTATCATCCCGACATACACCCCACATTCATTCATAAAACAAAAGGATAAAAGGATCTGGTAACTCTACCTTGAACTCCTCGTTTGGTGTTGATCCTTTTGCATTTAGTTTCTCCTTGACTACAAGTCTCCTCCCAAAGACAAATTGCATTCACAAATAGACAAACAAAGAACTACGAACATGCATCTTATATATAAATCAGTGGGTTAGAGGTTCTAATAAAATATAATCAAAATTGAATATTGAACACCTCATATGGAGGGACGGGAAAAGTAATTCTTTCTTATTACCTCACAAAAGTAACTTACAATGGTGAGATCAGCCACTACTCCTCGAACCTGGTCCTGGGCTCCTCTTCAACTGTGCACCAACCGCTTCCACATATGCTTCTCCTCTTCAGTTCTCACAAAATGGTTGCAAAATATTGGGGAAAGGGGAATACAAAAATTGGCAGAGTTTCTTTGCTCTTCTTTTTCTCTCTTTGAATGGGACGCCTACCTCTCATTTTATAGGCTAAAATAAGGTAGCTATCCGGTTGAGTGACCGGCTATGAGTGGTCAAATGGTTTAGGAAATTACCCGGAAATCTGTATTCCATCTGCAACTTTTTATTTTTTGTTCTTTTATCAATATACGCTAGTTGTAATGGGTCATCTAGCGTATACACATGGGAAACAATTGTGCAGGGCATGTACATCTTCAAAAGGATGGATTTTTAGAAGATTTGTTTAATGGTGGCTTGGAAAAAAATGGCAAGTGAGATAGCCTGATGCCAAGTATGCATGTCTGGTGCAAATTAGGGTTCTAACACCTGGACTATTCCCCACCCTGGGCCATTCCTTTGACACTAAACAAAGTGTAACCTGGAGATAATGATTCTACCCTAAGGAATGTCTGTCCCTAATTGTTGAACTTGGAGCATTCCCACCCTGGCCCATTCTTCAGCACTAAACAAAGTGCAACCTAGAGAGAATGAGTCCTCCCTAATGAATGATTGTCCGAACCATTTCCAAAGGAAATGACTGTCCTGCACCAACCTCCAAAAAAAACCATTACCCATGTTAACCACAATGGGAAATCGCTTTCTAGTGAGGTGGGGCAATCTTCTTGAGTAACCCTAAAGAAGAGAGACTTCCCTAGACCACTTCTCATGTTAACCATAGCAGGAAGTTGTTGTCTATGGTACATCAACAATCTGGACCATTTTTCGAACTAAAAAATGTCTATCCATCAGAAATCTCAATCCACTTTTTGAACTGAAAAGAATTTGCTCATCCTAGTCCATTTTTTGAACTGAAAAATGACTGTCCATCAATCAATAATACATCAGTTCACCCTCCCAACCTGGGATTCATATCTTCCTTTTTCAATAAGGAAGTCGTCTCCATGAGCTCTAGCTTGAGTACGCAAACTCTTTCATCTTGGACAGAATCTTTACCAAAATATCTGCTTATCTGCTCATCTATGGAAATATGTATTGGATAACCACTTTCTCCTTTCTAGACTTCATCAAATATAATGTAATTCTTGATTTCAAATGTACTTCGATTTGGAACACTGGTTTTCTTTGAAGGGTTCATGTAGCTCTAATCAATAAAGTATATCATTGTTGGAAAAATGGAA
The DNA here is from genome assembly GCA_000966675.3 of Picea glauca. Classification (NCBI taxonomy): domain Eukaryota; kingdom Viridiplantae; phylum Streptophyta; class Pinopsida; order Pinales; family Pinaceae; genus Picea; species Picea glauca. The sequence goes on from JZKD02S1910420.1 coordinate 166,574, forward strand.
CATGTCCATGTGGCACTTCTTCTTTCATCATGAGATCTTTGTCATGGATTGACAATCCATCATCATGATCTTCTGAGTAATCATTCTGATACAATATCTCTGTTTATAGAAAATCTTCACCATGCTTCTGTTGTGCATTGGAGGTTCTCCACCAAGTTATTTTCTTTCATCTACATACAAGGGTCTCTTTCTGGTATGCTTCAAAGTCTTGAGGTTTCTCTTCATATGCCCTTTGTTCAATTTCTCTGGAGAACAACTTTTTCATTCATTTGATTTCAATTACAGATGATATAATAGCTCATGTAGAGGTATGTCTGGTTTAAAAGAAATCATCATAGTCTTCTCCCTCCATTTGGGAGAACCTCTAGTTCTGGATCTCGCAATGCTTACATTCATAAGTCTTTCATACACTGTTCTTCATCACAAATTCCAGTTCCTCTACTTGATTTCTTTTAGTGAGTTCATATCAGGCTGGTAATCTTGTGATTCTCGATACAATGACTGGTTGTTTTGGCTCTTCTTTATTTCTTGGAATATTCATGTTCTTCTTTATGTTTCTCTTTGTCTCTTGGGTCCATGGAGTTTTCTATAGATTCCATGCTCTGAAGATTCCAACTTCTTCCTTTCATCATAGGCACATGGATGTGGATGGAAAACCAAGGATACTTTAAGGCTTCTCTTCAAAGAAGTCTTGTTCTATGGTTGAACTGAACATGTACTTCTTTTCATGTTTGCTACCATGGATATATACTTCATCATCTTCAATGGATCATAGGATTATCTCCCTCCTAATACTTGCATCATGTATGAAGGAATGTTTTTCTTTTTGGTGATATATAATCGACTCCCTCCATCTAGGAGATTCCATGCTTACATCTGCATCATTATTCCCTTCTGCAAAGTGTTATAAGTATTTCTCCAATTTCCTCTTGATTGGTGACTTCTCTCTGTCTTTGCTTCTTCTAAGTCTCTTCAAGATTTATTTTGATTTCGGCTTATCTTGTAATAGTTTCCACATCATTTGTTTGATGTATTTCATCCTTTCATGTGTATTATATGACTTGTATAATGATAGCAATCCTATCTTGTTGTTCTTCCATAAGTATAGTTCTTCTTGGAACATATTATCTTCTAAGAGATAGATATACAAGATATGAAAACAAGATATGTACAAGAACTGAGAAGAGTATTGTTACCTTCATAAGAAGAAGTCTCTTTCATCCTTATTAGTCTTCTTTGTAGGTTCCTTTTCTTCGGCAACTAATGCTTCATGTTTCTCCTTCCTTTTCTTTATCTCGATACAATGATTATTGTAGTGACCATTCTTTCGATAGTTGAAGCATTGTATTTCTGAAGTATCTTTCTCTTGGTTTGTCTTCCTCCTTGAACCAAACTTCCTTTTTTCCCTGAAATTCTTCAATATTGCTGTGAAGGATTGATCATCACACTTATTTCGGGGTTTCTCTTTTGCACTGATCCTATATTCTTCTTGAGCACAGCAAGTCCAAATTTCTTCAAATGTAGGATACTCCTTTCTTGTGTTCATGCTTGCGGAAAATGCATCCCACGTCTTGGAAAGACCATTAAGTACTATGTTTACCAATTCCTTCTCTGAAATGATCTCTTCAATGGCTTGCAGTTGATCTCTTAACTAGGATATCCTAAAAAATTATGATGTTATGTTATCATCATCATTCATCTTCATGTCACAGAGCTCTTTCTTTAGACTCATTATTTGTCCAATGTTTCTGATTGAGAATAGGTTTGTTAGGGCATCGTACATCTTCTTCGATGAGTCAATATGGGAGATGTAGGTTATCAAGTGGTCTTTTATAGAGTCCACTATGATAATCATGTCATTGATATCACTGTCTTTGAACTTCTCCATAACTGCAACGTTCTACAATTCCTTCTCTTTTCCTTCTTCAAACTCGGGTTCCATGATCTTTCCTTTCACGATATCCAACACTTTATTGTTGGCAAGGATGAGTTCAATCCTTGTCTTCCACGCTCTGAAGTTAGAAGCTCCATATAACTTGTTTTCTGACTTCATAGAGTAGGTCATGGCTTCTTTGACTTGGTCAACCCTAGATTTGACCAAAAACTCAAACTTGACGTCTTGGCTTGATGAGAGTACCAGGAGATGCACTAGGCTAGGGTGCACTGATATATCTAGAAATTAGTTCAATCCCTTCACTTAAGGTTCCTCAACGAGAGGATTAAGGTTTTTGCAACTGCATCTACTAGTAACCCTAGTTGCAGTGCTTTGGTGACTTCTCCTACTAGAAACCCTAGTGACAGTTCTTCAACAAGATTAATATCCTTATGGTTATGTTTCCTTCCATTGGTTAGACTGAACAAAGGAGGTGTGGGCCCATAACCTGTTAGAAGATAATGGATGTGCTCATTTTACCATTGACAATATTGTTATTATCACCCAACCATAGGCTGAAGCCACCCTCCGAGCACCTTAACCTTGACAGAGAATCACTCTAGAAGCAAACCCTAGGCTAGATAGCCAAACAAAGAGTAGCTCTCCTTTCCCCAGGGATAGCATACCAAAAAGAGATGATCATATAGTCCAAACCATAACCAAGAGATAGTCCAAGCCAAACGTGATCTGTTAGCTACAGAAGATGCAATAGTAACTCTCCTCCAAACCTGCACACAAAAATAGGCATTGTAGTGTGCACAAGTGTTTCTCTGCAATTATAAGACTTCCTGCCAGAATGACGACTGGCCTCCTCTATTTATAGTAATTATGGCTAACTACCTGGGCCGACTTCTCATTCTGGGTATATTTCTATTCAATATTTATTATTTCTTCTGGTTGACTTCTTCTCTTGGAGGATAATAACCTAATACAAGTTATCTTCTTGAGCCGACATGTCTTCTAGGGTTATTAGACAACTCATTAGGGTTTCTTCTTTCTTCCCAGATTATTCTATTCTCTTCAAGTTTACACGTGGAGGTAAATACCTCCCACAGCTACCATAATATCAACAGACAGTACAAGCATAGTTGAAGCTACTATCATCGGTTGAGAAGATGAAAAGGTCACAAGAATAATTCCTAGTTCAGAAGCAGGTCCATGCCATCTACAGTAAAGTCATGGAAGTGACCCAGAGACTTCAGCCATTATAGGACGAAGCCTGCACACTTTTTGAGGAGATCGAAGGACAAGGCACATAGCTGGAACAAATTATCACCACATTGGAACGGCACTTGGAAGGACCTTTCACCGAGAAAATAATTTAGGAGCTCACTAAGAAGGAGGCCCTGGTGAAGAAGCAAGTCGAGGTAGCTCGAGCCAAGCTCGAGGCCTTCAAAGAAAAGTTTCCCAGATCAGAGTGACTCAGGATGAGTGTTGGGGGCCTATTTTCCCTCGACCAAGTTTTGGAGAACCTTGGTCATGTTTGACCATTTTTGGGACTTCGACGGGTAGGTCTAAGACGGAGTGCCTAGGTGAAGCAGAGATCACGGGATCTTGCCCCCTTTTTATGAGATTTTTGGGTTTAGGGATTATGTAACGAGTATGGGATGTTGGCCCATGGGTTTACCCATGCTTAGGCCCCATTTGTAAATTTATAAATAAGTAGCTAGGCATTGTAAGAAAGAGAAGAAGATAAGAGGAGATATAAGTTGGCTTTGTGAAAGATATGTAAAGGTTTCTAAGTGCAATTAGTTGTAAAGTATCTGTGCATACTATGTGTTGAGAGCTTGCAGATCTAAGTGAAAGTGATTGTAAGAAGGCTATGTGTTGTGCCAAACTCAAGGAAGGAGGATCTGGAGAAGTGCACATAGATATCATGTCCTATGCAGAGTTGGTTTTGAGGCTCTATGCATGTAAGAAGATTGAAAGAAGATAATAAAGAAGATGAAGAGTTGGTGGGCGTAGCCCCACGCTGGGGGTGAACCACATATATCTTGTGTTGTGATTTCTTTGTTTTATTGATGTGATGTATTCTTAGTGTTGAATCTTTATGTATGTTAGATACATCTAATGTAGTATCTTAGTACTTAATAGCATGAATAAATGATATATTTGTTTGATTCTATGTGCTAAATGGTTAGATATGCTTAGATCTTGTTGAATACTGCATTGTTCTGTAATTAGGGTTTTTACCTACAATGTGAATAAGGGTCAAAGACTAATGAATGTTCATTGCTAAGTGATCTGTTAAGTATTGTGATCACAGATCTATGTCCCAACTAGGTTGTAGACACTTGAGACCTACAACCCCCCCTTTCTCTATCTTGGGTGAGACTTCATTTGCTTCATAGGTGTTTTTGAAAGGGCCGGTAGTTAGGGTTTTGTTGGTGCGTTGTTGAAGCATTGAACTCCTAGTTTACCCCTGTGCCAAAATCTCATAAGGAAACCTTCGAAGGACACCCCTTCCACAAGTAGACTGAGGTTGGATATCGCGACCAAGAATGCGATGGAGAAAGATAAGTCTAATGAGGAGGCTACCAAGAAAACTCTGGAGGCAGGCCAGGAGGCAGGTGGAAAAGAGGTATAGAAATTTTTCCCCTCTTTAAAGATTGAACATGAGATGGCCAAAATAAAAATCTTTGTCCCATTCAACAAACTTATTAGAAAAGGCAAGTATCAAGAGAAAATCATTAAAATGTTGGAAATGGGAGGGACCCATGATACTTTGAATATCCAAGATGACCACCCCGTTATCCTTTTTGGTCCACGCGTTGAAGAGAAAAATGATACCGAGGAAATCCCTCTATTCTACGTCAGTATAAAGTTCCATGACATGAACTTGCATAGTGCCATGCTAGATTTCGGCACGTCGCACAACCTCATGCTAAAGGTGATCATGGATGAATTGGGTTTGGATATCACCAGACCACACAAAGACCTTTTCTCTTTTGATTCAATGAAAGTCAAGTGTTTGGGACTCATCAAAGACCTAGTTGTATCATTGACTCAAATACCCTCAAAGAACATGTTTATGGATGTAGTCGTGGTGGACATACCCCCAAAGTTTGGCATGCTGCTATCAAGTTCGTGGGCTATGAATTTAAAGGGAACTTTGCATATGTATATGTCATATGTCACCATCCCTATTTTTGGCCATGACAGAAAGTTGTACAGGGATGTTTTGCTAAAGTATATGGTAAGTAGTAAAACACAGCCAAATAATCATCCTATATACTCCATCGACACTGATATCAGTTCTTCCATATTCTATACTGACTTGAGTTTCGAAGAGGAAGAGCCAACAACAATCATAACAACAGACAAGGACACCGCATGAAAAGTGTCAGAGTGCGCCAACCCAAAGAACCACGCAGAAAACAAAATGTGGAACATGAGTTTTAATGGCACTGCCAGAAAGGAAGGAGTAGGTTTTAGTGTATGGATAAGCCCTCTTGAGGTCAACACAAAGCTGTGTTCATACAAAATCATGTTCGAATGTACAAACAACATGAATGAGTATGAAGCACTAATATTTGGCTTACAAGTTTTGAGAGAATTGGGCACGTAGAAGATAGCAGTGCATGGAGATTCCAAGATGATCATAAATTAGGTAAAGGGTGTATATTATACCAAACACCCCAGGATGAGAGTGTACAGAAATTTGGCATTGGACCTCCTCGAAGGATTTTTAGAGTATGACCTATCTACTACCCCTAGAGAGAAAAATCAGATTGCTAATATGTTGGCCACCTCAAAAAATATGAAATCGAGGTAAAGCACAGGTCGGAAGTGCCTGATAATATCAAACATTGTCAAGTGTTTGATGATGACAAGCGGGTGGAGAGATTCCTCCTTATGAGAGATGAGTTCGCTAATACAAACATTGGAAAGGAATGTTGTTGCGATGAAGATGAGAGTGCGGATGCGTGCAGTAACAACGACCCTTTCCAAAACCATATCGCGGGAAGGGACATAATCAAGCTAAAAAATAACATCATTCCAAAGGGGTTACTACCACTGGAAAATATATTTGATGATAATGACGTGGCTAAAAACCCCAAGATCACTGCAAGCATAGAAAACGTGGAAGATTGCAACATCAGAACTGAGGAAAACTCAAAGATGATCAAATTATCGAAAACGCTCAGTCCATAGATAAAGAAATATTACGTCAAAATCATGAAGGATTTCCTTGACGTATTACGATGATTTGAAGGTGTACAAAACCAAGGTAATACAACATGTTATCCCTCTAAAAGAAGACCAGAAACCTTTCAAAAAGAAGTTGAGATGGATAAATCCCTTGTTGTTGTCGCTAATCGAAGAGGAGGTAAAGAAGATTTTTGACACTAAGATTATTGTTTCTTTATGATTCTCTAAATGGGTAGCTAATTTGGTTCCCATAAGAAAGAAAAGCGGCGCGATAAGACTATGCGTGGATTTCTAGAATCTAAACAAGGTGTCTCTCAAGGATCACTACCCTCTCCCGAAAATAGACTATATCCTAAAAAAGGTGGTGGGGTCTCAGAAGATGTCCATGTTGGATGGTTTCTCCAGTTATAATCAAATCATGGTCCACCGGGACGAAAGAGAGAAAATGACTTTCACAACTCCATGGGGAACATTCATGTACGCCAAGATGCCTTTCGGTCTGATGAACGTCGATGCCACTTTCTAGAGGGAAATGGACATATAATTTGTCGATGAAAGGGACAAGTTAATTGTAATATATCTGGATGACATCATGGTATACTCTACCTCCAACAAGAAACACCTAGAGCACCTGAAGAAAGTATTCCAGAAGTGAAGGAAGTTCGGCATATTGCTAAATCCAAAGAAATCACATTTTGGGGTGGAAGAGGGGAAGTTGTTAGGACACATTATATGCAAGAAAGGCATTAAGATACTCATAAACTAAGTAAGCTAAATAAACATAATGATAATATAATGATCAAACATCCACCATAACATCACCACAATCATGCATGTGAATCATTCAAAGCATGAAAATTTAGCATCATAAGTAAATAAGATGAAAGAGAAGTTGATTTCTATTAGCCAAAATGTCTTAAGTCCAGTAAATAGCTAGATCACAGTCACTTCATGAAAATATTACAGTCTAAGGGAGCCTTTCTCAACCATCCAAACCTACTAAAGAGTTTGATCTATCTATTTATAACAAAAGGGAGGCAATAGATTGAGGTACGAGCTGGCCTCCTTCCCTTGAAAATCTCTAAATATTTATTTGATCTAACAACTTAGTTAACAACCTATGTTATAAAATAGGAAAATGTTGGTGACTAATCCAACCAATCTTCAAGATGACTTGATTCCTTATTGTTGCGCAGCTCCTTGTTTGCCATGTGTCTTTCAAAAGAATGTGGTTTTACTCATGATGCCAGCTATTTTTTCTACAATCTTCTCCATCATTATCTATCCAAAAAGTTGTTATCTTAGCCCTCCTGAATCTCTGGTGTCTATTGGTAGCTTCTTTAGGTATCAGTCTAAGTAGTGGCCTTGCATAATGTCAAACCCATTATACTTAGGTGACTTGGCATCATTGACGGTAGTGCGTTTCACAACTTAGGGATTTAGCACTTTGCAAAATCCCCAAACTCTGATAATTAAATGCTTAGAAGCTTGTATAGGTGGAAGAGGTAATATTTGAATAACAGTTTACCCTCTCAAAAAGGAAACATCCTCAAAAATAGGGCTCACCTTTCATCAGCTATTTTGTTACCTTGACACTTAACCTCACACTCTTTCTTGTAGAAGGAGCATCTTCATTTAGCACAACATACTTTTTCTTGTTAGCAATAATAGGGTTCTTCTTTTTAGAAATGACAGACTTCTTGACTGGGGCTATGCTATCCTTGACTGTTGACGTCTCTTTCTCAATAGCATCTTCAACCAATACCTGCAAGTTTCTCTAAGCTACTTCATCTTGAAAATGTTGCAACTCTGCCTTGAGTTTCCTATTCTGGGATTGAAAACCTCTATTCTTCCTATAGAGGTTTTGGAGATTCCTATGAAGGGGTTGGTCCTTTCTTGCTGCAAACCTTGCCAGGTCAAGGGTATGACTATAGCCATCCATGAGCTCTTTCATTTTCACCTTGTCATACATGGCCTCTATTTTCAACTAAGCCACCTCTTTTCTTGCATCCCTCAGTTGCCTAATAAGTCTTTTGAAGGTCTAACTGCCAGGTGGAGAAGTAACATGCACAGTCTCAATAAGTTTTTTCTCAGTCTCCTCTTCCATCTGCATAGGAATTGTCTTGTCTACTTCATCAGGTATCTTGGTGGATTTTATTTTATATTTCTACTTTTGCACAGGGGTTTCCTCTTTTCTTTCCACAGGCTTATCAATGCCTTTACCCTTCTTATTTTGCACAGGGATTTCTGGTAAAGACTGTTCTTCAAAAAATTCCCTAGGAATTGGTGAACTTGTGAAAGGTCTTCTTCCCTTAGTATTAGTTGTTGGAGGAGAAGAGGGGAATTGTAGCTTCTTTCCTTTCTTGGATTTAATTTGGGTAGAAGAAGGAACCTCTTCTAACCCTCGTGGAGGAGGTGGTGAAAACTATCTTTGTGGGGAAGTACAAGCTTCCTCCTCGGCTCCTATGACCTGCTTGCTGACCTCTAAAACTTGAACAAGGGCTTTTCCCTTTCTCTTCCTACTAGTCCCTTCTTTAACAAAACTGGTGGGTGATAAAGGACTTGCATTCAGTGATTGAGGAGTAGATGATAGATCCAACTTGAAGTGATAAGTAACCACAAAATGCTCCCATGAAATCTCTTTCTTAACCAATTCCTGAGAGACTAGAATTCTGATCAATCCAGAGTGGAAAAGGATAGAATCCACATCCTTAGACTTGGATTGAATCATTTCTGACATCTTACCTATGCTCCTTACCAAATAATAGGGGACATTCATTTCAACTTTACCAGTAAAATGAATCAAAAGCCTTATATGGTACTGGTACAATGTGTTAAATCTCCCTTCACATGTAAAATATCTCTGGATGATCTTCAATATCCTATCAAACTATTCAATCAACTGACTCCTTGGCACACTTTTAGACAAATCACTAGCTTGATGTTCAAGTTTAAAGAGATCTTTGGCATAGGATGAACTCAAAGCCATGGCCTTGAACCACTTTTCACCTACAATAGGGATTCATGTTGCAGCTGAGATAGAGGCTTCATTCACCTCAAATTCGAAATCCCCAACCTTGGTTCTCCTGCCATAAAAATGTAATGTAAATTGTCTTGTTAGCTCTGGATGGCCTCTCTGCATATTCTAGTAGAAAGGGAGGCATACCACTCTTTGAAAAACCTCTCTTGCCATAGGCTCTATATCAAAAAGATGCATGTCCACAAGTTCTGTCCTAACCACCTTGCCCCCTTTGTGTTTTGTCTTTGATTGAGGAGTCTCCATTGCTTAGAATGAGAGATTTTAAAGGCTTATGGGATAGTAATAACCAGGAAGACTTAAAATTAGGCGTCAAATGTACAAGGATGACCTTTTAAAATAGACTGGTGCTAGTAAGCCAAGCTTGACTGTGGGAATTACAACCTTATATTTTTACAGGTATTTGTGAGTGTAGACAGTGAGGGGGTAATCTGTAATTGGCCCTTTGTAACTGAGTAAAAATTCTTAACTCCAAAATGAAAGGAAGGAGGGGAGACACAAAGGGGTTAAGCAATGCCTCTCGGTAGTGTGATTAGTATGCAGAGGATATACTATTTAGGTGCTTACAAACTCAATGGATATGGCAGACATAAGTAATCAGACCTAGATACAGAAAATGGAGTTCATTGGTTTGAAAAGAGAGGAGACAAGGCTATAATGCGAAAATGAGTCCCTTACAACTGTGCAAGCTCGATAAACAAAAACCTTAGCACTAATTCTTTGTGAAAATTAATGTTTAGAGGAGGCAACACGAGATACTTGTGGAGTAAACACCTATTGGAATCTTTAGCGAAATATCAGGATGAAGTTACGAACATTTAGGCCCTCGAATCTTCCTCAACATCAAATTTAGTCGCATTGTTGTCGCCTGGTCAGAACTATGAGTTTGAGCATCACAACATTCTTGAATTTTCAAATCATAAATTGTTATCAGGGCTCGTAAATACGAGATCTTGGAGGTATCTTTAACCAACTCCTGGCACTGAAAACAAGGAACGTGACATCAGTCGTGGCAATCATGACTCCTAGTGGAAGTATGATGAACGGGAAAGGCGCTACATAACTGCTTGATGAGTGAGCAGTGCTCCAATTCAAAAAATGATTGGACAGGTAAGAAAGGACAGCAAGGCATGCCTAAGAGGTCATGAGTGAGAAGAAATATGTGTCACATTAGTATAGTCATGGGAGGTATCGATCCTAGTGAAAAATCATAAAGGGGACCAAAAATTTAAATCATGAACTAAAGGTTCTAAGTCCAAAAAATCAACTTATTTGAGGATCAAACATGTGCTATGACTCAAAAGTTTATTTATCTAAGGGGACCTAACAAACATAACTTTAAAGGGATGAAACTTAAAAAATTAAAATCTAAGGCTTAAAAAAGGATTAAAACAAACTAAAATACCCAAGGCAATTTAGTGTGATAACACAGAGCACTTAGTAGTTAACGTTCATCAGTATTTAATCCTTATTTACATTGCATATTCAAACCCTAATTATAGAGCAACGTAGTATTCAACCAGATATAACACTTTCAAGCAATTAGCACATATCAATAGATCATATCTAGCATTCATTCTTATCACTAAGCACTAAGATATTATATCAAATGCATCTAACATATATCATTGCACTAAGAATACATCACATCAATAACATAACAACTATAATGCACAAAGCCACCACAACACATGATATACATGGTTCACCCCAATTTGGGGCTACGTCCACCAACTCTTCTCTTCTTTGTTTTCTTCTTTCAATATTCTATAAGCACAGAGCCACAAGAACCTACTCTGCATAGGACAGGAGATCTATGTGCACCTCTCCAAATCTGCCTTCCCCGAGCTAGTTTTAAGCACAAATATTTCTTACAAGTTGCACACAAGCTTCTTACAATCGCTTTCACTTAGCTCTACAAGTTCTTAACACATAGTAAGAACAAAGCCTTTGCAATCACATAGATCAAACTCTAGCACTTAGCACACTTTCTGCTAGATCACTTCTTAGCACATCGACCTCTTCTTACATCACCTAGATATCTATTTATACATTACAAAATGGGCTAAACATGGGTGAACCCATGGGTCGACATCCCATACCCGTTACATAAACCTTAAACACAAAAATTCTCTAAGAATGGCCCAAGATCCCATGATATCTGCTTCGCCTTATGCTTCATCTTCAACCAGCCTGTCAAAGTCCCAAAATTGGTCAAACGTGACCCAATTTCTCCAAAACTTGGTCAAGGGCCAACATGCCCCCAATACTCACTTGTGACTCATCCTAAGTCACTTTGATCTAGGTAACTCTGCCTCAAATTCCTCGATATTGGCTCGAGCTGCTTCGACCTGTTGCTTCACCAGAGCCTCCTACTCAACGAACTCTTGAATGACCTTCTCGGTGATAGGTCCTTCCAATAGTTGTTCAACTGAGGTGACTACTTGTTCTAACTGTGCACCTTGTCCTTCAATCTCCTCAAAAATTATGCAAGATGCATCCTGCACTAGCTGGAGTCGTTGGGTCACTTCCATGACCTTACTCTAAATGGCATGGGTTTGTTACTGAACCATGCACTATTCTTGGGCTCTTTTCATCCTCTCAGTTGGTGATAGTAGCTTCAATTGTGCTTGCACTATTGTTGCTTGTTTTTTTGCCTCCTGGGGTTGTGACTCCAATGTCCTAAGCTCAGGGTCCTCTGCAAGGAACTTGTAGGTCTATGCACTTCAACTGTTGAGTTGTTTTCATTCCAAGGATAATGCCTTTATTCTCTCAACTTTGCTCCTGGCATTTTCTTCTCTTGGATCTCACACTTCTTGTGGAGTGCTTGGCACTTCTTGTAACTCCAGTTTGGCTATCCTTTGTTGGAGTTGTTGAATGGCTTCGGAAAGATTCCCTACTTGTCTGTCTACTGGGTATTCTTCCATCTGTTCTAATCCCATCATAGAGAGAAGTGCTCTAATGACTACCTCTTTAACTCCAATATGCTTTGCGAGCAATTGTTCCTTCTCCTTCTGGATTTGTTCTCTATCCTCTGCAAACTTGGCTTGGATGACATCTATTTCCTATTGCGCAACCTAGCGTTGTTCTATGGCTTCCTATTTTTCTTTCTTTAAGGCCTCTGTGGCCTGCTCTTTTTCTTCTTGAACACGATGAAGGTGAGCTTCGATCGCATATGCTATTTAGCAAAGCTGGGCAGGTTCATCTCCCAACTCTGTTCCTTCTGATGACTGTGGCACAATGGACACTGCCTGGCTAGAGTGGAGGGCTTGTTGTACCCCTTTTAGCTCTACTTCAATTCTTTCATACATGGTCTCTTGTTTGTCTTCATTGCACTGTAAGATATATTTTGAGGTATTTGAGATAGCGAAAATGATGAAATCTATGTCATCCATCATGAGCATAGTCTCCATTTATGGTTTAGTATCTTTGGACTTCCTCCACGATGTAGGTTTTGTGGGGGAAACCTTTCTTTTCTTGGAGGTCTCAGCTTCATCAATAAGGTCCCTAGGCGGTGTTACTTCGCCTTGTTTCTTCTTGTATTCTTCTCCTTTGTCTTCTTCTTTGTCTACTTCTTTGTCTACTTCGTCATCGCCTCCCCCTCCAGGTGAGTCTAAAGCGGTCTCTTCTAATGTGTTGTTCATCTTCTGTACCTCTTCCATTTTCTTCCTTCTACTACTGTTGGGTGCATCATACTCTTCACGAGTGACCAGAGGACTTGCAATTAGGTCAAGGTCAAACAGTTTTTCCTAGTCGAATAGTACAAGAAGTTTTGCGGGCCAATCCTTATTTATTTCCTCCATGTCCTCCTCAATGAGCTTGTAGTAATATTGGATCTCTTCTTTATGTTCATCTCCTTGAACAGCGACATAAATAAAATGTCTATCTGCACGGAACTTCACAGATGGTCTAAACCTGTGCAGAGTATTCGGTGTCATGCGAGGGGAAGACTCAATAGCCCTCTTCAAATGCAGGTAATAGGTGTGGAACACCGCATTTGACTGCCATTGTTTAGCCATGTCACTTGAATACTAGAGCATGGTGAACTTCGCGGATAAGGTTTTTGATGGCTCAATCTCAGGGAAGGTCACACCTTTTGGCATCTCCCAAGAAATGAAGGTGATGAGGATCATCAACCAACTAAAATGGAACTCATAGCCTTGATCCCAAGATTCACGGTAGTATTTCTCTAACTGGTTGACGAGGAAGCTCACCCAATTCATTTTTATCCCTTCCACGCATTTTCCTTCAAGGTCGATGACAAACCCCGTGACCTGCATGGGTTTGTTCTTCCTTAATAGATTACCAAAATCAACTAGCAGGCTAGGTGCACTGCGCCATTCTATATGGAGGCTACCTTGTAGCCCTTCTTCCCATTTTCTACATCGCCATAGTTGTCTTTGATTCTTTGTGCCAGGGCACGATCTGCAACCTTCCCTCGATAAAATTCTTGTGGGTTTGGTCCTTACATGATTAGTCTGATGATTTGATGGATCGGCACCAGATCTATGGTGATGTGTCTTTCCAACCACAGATAACCACCATGGAAGCACGACAGCGGGAGATTAACACACTTGTTAACCTCTTAATTTCTTTCGAAGTGTGGTATCTTCATCATGTTTAAGATAGTGGACCTCACGATGTCCATGGTTCACAACTAGGGGATGATCTTCAAATTCTTTCCCTTTGTCTTGGTCAAATATTTGTATGGTGCGAGCATTTAAAAGATCTTGCAGTTTCCTAGGCTATAGTCATTGATCTTCAATGTTGGAATCCTCTCCAACTGCGGTCTGACTGCACGTATCCCCTTCAAGAGGTACACAATGATGACTGTGTAGTCGAAGTCCCTTAGGACATTGTCACAACTCACCGTGCCAACTAGAGCTGGGATGTAGATGGGCAGGATAGATGGGATGAGCTTCACATTCGCTAAGTCATCACGATGCTTCATTCGTTTCTCTGTCGCAACTCGGGATGGTCCATGTCCATGAGCAGTCGACGGGGATGCTTGCACTCTTCTTTTTGATGAGGCTTGGATTCCAGCAGACATCATCTTCTCGACCATAATTTTTATTAGGATATCTTCGATGGAATTTTCTACTGCGCTAATTTTGTCCGACATGCACACTCGAGATCTAATATCTCAGTTCGGTGAACAACACTCAATGTAACATAATGGATGGCGAGGTCTCAATAATCATTGTGCGAAAGCAACTAATTCTCTATGGGATCGGGTAATCACAATTGGAAAAAGTGTTCTCGGTGCAACGCTCAACAGGATAAATAGACAACATCATAACAAACTCTTCCAATGGGTAGGAATGCTTCAATAAATGCTATTCCATATATTATGGCACGGTTCCAATGGTCTAATGGTGAACTTTCTAGTAATAACTGCATTTCCAGCTATTCTGGAGCATCATTCTAACGGTCAGGATGCCTCCAACGGTCACATTGATTCATCATGGTGAAGTGACAATATTCGTTGTTCTGATATCCCGATGAAGTTCTAGTTCTACAAACCTTCTTTCTATATAGTCCTCCCTGGAACTTCCTGTAACTTTTCTAACTTTGCTTTCTTCTTGTTGAGCTTTCTGGCTTTCTTTCCTGAAATCTGAGTCATTGGTTTCCTCTTTCCATTATTGTTCTTATCTCTTCTTGGCATAGTAAATTCGCATTATGGAGGTTCTTTCATAGGGTTTGAGAGTAATACTTCTTCTCTTTATAGGGTAGGTGCTCTACTCTCTTGTACAGACAGGTGTTTCAAGTCTTCCTGTGTTCTTTCAACTTCGACATCTAGATCTCTGGTCCTTAGTAGATTCGACTTGTCCTCTTGTTATTTCAATAAGTGTGCTATTCTCCTAGCCATGAAATCTCTTAGTTCGTTCTTTTTCTGTTCTGGATCCTCCTCTTCTTGTTTCCTTCGTATCTAATCTTTCTCAATCCAGGTTTTTCCTAGCAAAATAGAAAATGGGGCGTTGTTCTCAACAAACTTAATGATCTCAAATTATTCTTCTATCAAGGTGCCACAAGCACTCATAGGTATATGGGTAAGTCTTCCACATAGGGTTAGCATCTTTCCTCTAAATAATCCTATTCCTCCCAATGAAGGAACCATAGCGGGTTTTCCCAAAATTTCCCAAGTTCTTTCTGTCATGATATTCACCTGTGTTTCCTCATCCAGGACATGGTCTATGTCAAAGTCTCCTATTCTTGTTTCTATGCACTCCTTCTCTTTTAATATCTATGATAAGTTGATATCTCTATGATCATTCAGGGTTTCTTTCATCTGTAATAATACAGTCTCTAATTCTTTCTGGGGTTCTATCATATCCTTAGTTTCTTGGCCTGTCTCATGGTTTTCTTGTCTCATATTCATATTTTAAAATTCAGCAATCATTATAGGGCAATCCAAAACTTCATGTCCAGTAGCCTTACAATAAAGGAAAATAGGACCTCTACCAAGGCATTCCTTAGCAAATGTCTCGGTATTCTACAACTATAGCAAAGAGTTAATCCTCTCTTTCTCTTAAACGATCCCCAACCTTTCTTGTACTATGCACTGGGATCACAGAGGTGGGTCTGCAAAAAATTCTTTCTAGTATCGTGCATCCACTTGTTATTCCAAACATTCTTTCTATGCATAGGAATAACATATCTTTCACTATTTCTATCAGATCTATTCATATCAAATCTTCTTTCTTCTAATTGTACCCTAGTTTTCAGACTATGACCAAATCTATTAAACATACCTAGATCCATTCTTTCGAAATAAAAATTTTCACTTATCTTACCTTTATCAGAGCACAAAGCTTCAAGATCTTACCTCTTTTCTTTAGATCAAACTTCTCTTCTTAGCACAGAGCTTCACAAGTCAAGTAGAATATTGCACACTAGGGTAGCAGATCTATGCACAGAACTTTCGCTTTTCTTTAGTTCCCAGCAATCATAGTTTCAAGTTCCGGAAACGGAACCATTTTTTGGCACAGGGGTAGACCCAGGGTTCAAATCTTCAACAACGCACCAACAAAACCCTAACTACTGGCACTTTCAGGAACACCTGTGAACCAGATGAAGTCTCGCCCGAGGTAGAGGCAGGGGTGGTTGCAGGACTCAGATGTCTACAACCTAGCTGGGACACAGATCTGTGATAACAATACCTTAATAGAGCACTTAATAGTTAACATTCAACAGAATTAAATCCTTATTTGCATCACAGATTCAAACCCAAATTGCATAGCAGCACAGTATTCAACCAGATCTAACACTTTCAAGCACTTAACACATATAAATAGATTAGATATAGAATTCATTCATATCAATAAGCACTAAGCTATTATATCATATGAATCTAACATATATCATTTCATTAAGCATGCATCAAATCAATAACATAACAACAATAATGCACAAAGAAACCACAACACATGATATACATGGTTCACCCCAGTGTGGGGCTATGTCCACCAACTTTTCTCTTCTTTATTTTCTTCTTTCAATCTTCTATAAGCATAGAGCCACAAGAACCTACTCTGCATAAGATAGGAGATCTGTGTGCACCTCGCCAGATCCTCCTTCCTTGAGCTAGGTTTAATCACAAAGACTTCTTACAAGTTGCACACAAGCTTCTTACAATTGCGTGCACTTAGCTCTACAAGTTCTTAACACACAGTAAGAACAAAGCCTTTGCAATCACATAGATCAAACTATAGAAATTAGGATACTTTCCTCTAGATCACTTCTTATCATACCGGCCTCTTCTTACATCACCTAGCTATCTATTTATACATTACAAATGGGCCTAAACATGGGTGAACCCATGGGCCAACATCCCATACCTGTTACATAAACCCTAAACCTAAAAATTCTCTAAGAAGGGGTCGAGATCCCACGATATTTGCTTCGCCTTGCACTCCATCTTTGACCAGCCTGTCGAAGTCCCAAAATTAGTCAAACGTGACCCAAGTTCTCCAAAACTTGGTCAAGGGCCAACACTTTGTGTAGATTTTAGGAATTTAAAACGGTCATCTCTCAAGGACAACTACCCACTGCCAAAAATGGATCATGTCCTGGAAAAAGTAGTTGGATCTAACATAATGTCTATGATTGATGGTTTTTCTGAATACAACCAAATTTCTTTCCACGAACACGATAAAGAAAAAAATGAATTTACCACTCCATGGGGAAATTTTATGTATGATACAATGCCATTTGGTTTGATGAACGCAGGGGATACCTTCCAAAGAGTGATGGATATATATTTCATCGATGAGAGAGATAAATTTGTTGTTATTTACTTAGATGATCTAACAGTATTCTCCAATTCTGATGCAGAACATCTAGTTCATCTCAAACAAACCTTCGAGAAATGCAGAAAATTGGGTTTGTCTCTTAACCCTAAGAATTCACACTTTTATATGCAAGAAGGCAAGCTTTTGGGTCATATAGTTTCGAAGGATGGAATCAAGGTCAACCCTAAGGGATTCAAGGCTATTGACACGATAAACATTCCTAGAAATAAGAAATCAATCCAGTCTTTTTTAGGGAAGATAATTTTTTTAAGATTTGTCCCTAACTTCGCTGAAATTGTCAAACTAATTACAGATATGTTGAAAAAAGACAGTGAAATGAAATGGAGTGTTGAAGCTAAAGCATCATTCGATCAGGTTAAGAAAGATATAAGAAAAGTGCCAATGTTAGCTAGTCCAGACTATACTAAGGAATTCCTGATCTTTTCTTTCACATCTAAACATATTATTGTAGCAGTACTCCTACAAAAGAACAAAGAAGGTTTCGAGCAGCCGATAGCATTTTTTAGTAAAATTCACAGAGAAACCTAATTAAAATATGATATACTGGAAAAACAAGCTTACGCAATTGTGAAATATCTCAAATCTTTCAGGACATATATACTGCATTCCAGGATAATCGCTTATGTGCCAACAAGAATTGTCAAAGATATCTTGGTACAATCAGATAGTGATGGTAAAAGAGGTCGGTGGTTAGCTAAAATTCAGGAATTCGATCTTGAAGTAAAACCGACCAAGATAGTCAAAGGTCAGGGCCTGGCGAAATTGTTAGCTGAATCAAATTTCAGGGCACTCGAGATGAACCACCTAGAATCACATGGATATATCCCAGATATAGAGGAACTTGATGATCAAACCCCTACAGTCCAAATCAAGGATAAATTTTCTTCCTCTGATTGGTATTGCGATATTGTTTCATACCTCCTCAACCTTCAGTGCCTGAGTGACATGACTCCATCCAAAGAGAGAACGTTGAACCTACAAGCAGTTAAATATTGTATTATTGAAGGTCAAATGTACTGGAAAGATCCTCTAGGTTTCTTGCTATGTTGTTTAACAGAACCTGAAACAAAGAATGTCATAAATGAATTTCATGAAGGAGTGTGTGGAGGACATCAAGCCTAGAGGGAAATGTCCTACAAGATTTTAAGAGTTGGATATTATTGTCCAAAGTTATTTATTGATGTGAACGCCAAGGTCAGAGCCTGCAACCCTTGCCAAATGTTTTCTGGTAAGAAAAAGATCTTGGCACTACCTTTAATCCCAGTCAAATCATAATCTCCCTTTCAACAGTGGGGTCTAGACTTCATCGGAGAAATCCATCCGCAGTCAAACACCCAACATAAATGGATTTTAACCGCTACTGATTACTTCACAAAATGGGTAGAGGATATTCCAACTTGGAATGATACTGATTTGATGGTAATAAACTTCTTGGAAGAGAAAATCCTATAGAGATTTGGTTTCCCTCAAAAAATAGTCACGAACAACACCCAAGCTTTCAAATCTATGGCAATGGAAATTTTTTGTCAAAATTATAACATTGTTCTAGGACATTCTACAGCCTATTATCCTCAGGGAAATGGGTTGGCTGAATCATCCAACAAGAGTTTGATGAATATAATAAAAAAAGTATTGACAGAGAATAAGAAGGCTTGGCACATTCACCTGAAGTACGCCTTATGGGAGAACTGAATCGGCACCAAGAAATCAATCAGTATGTACCCTTTTCAAATTATTTATGGTGTTGACATTGTCCTTCCTATCAATCTCTCTCTTCCTGTGATGAATTTGTGGCAAGACACAAAAGAGGATCCAAATGACGTAACAAGGAGGATAAACCAAATAATCGAAGTCTATCAAAACAAAGCCGAAGTAGATGACAAACTTCAAAAGTACCAAGATAATATGAAATCCCTTTTCAATAAAAAAGAGAAACACATGGAGTTTCTTCCTAGAGATCTAGTTTTAAAATGGGATGCTAGAAAAGAAGATGTAGGAAAGCACGACAAGTTCAATCATCTCTAGTTTGGACCATTCAGGATTGCATCTACAGAGAGAAAGAATTCCTTCCTACTGGAAAATATTGACGAAAAAACTTTTGATGCCCCTATCAACGAGTGTTATCTAAAAAAAATTATGCAATAATAATGTTTCACATTGCCATTGTATATACCAGTTTTGGTTTCCTCTTTCAATTTGCAATTTCATTTCCTTTCGTAAATTATCTAAATTTCACTTTTTCATTGTAAATAAACCTAGTCTTATTCGATATCATAAAATCAAAATATAAAATATTTGTACTGCATATCATTTCTATTCTACGGAATTATCTGACTTTCCATATATTGGTCCCATGTAGAATACTTACTATCAGATGAGAAATCATGAGGTATCGAAATCCAATGCTCAGTTTTCAAAACATTTGTTTTCTCTTAAAATAAGTGATGGATTAATAATTGGTTTGATTGAAAATGTAAATGAAATCTGAGGTATGAACTTCTATACTTATTGTTCAAGATAAAATTCTAAAGAAATCTTATTAGATATAAACAAGGTTATACTCATGTAAATATAGTCACCTGATCAAAGATCAAAAAAGTATAAATCTGCAGATTTCTGAATCAAATGAAAATAAAAATAAAAGAAAATAAGAATTAAAAAGGGCTTAAAAAAGAGAAGCTTGATAATCAAGATGTGAACTTGTGTGGAAATGATATTATTTTGCTTCAGACCTGTTGGCATAAGGGCATACCCAGGTTTCAACACTCAAAAATGCACGAACAAAACCCTAACTATCGGCCCTTTCGGTAACACCTACGGAGTAGGCAAAGTCTCACCCGAGGTAGAAGAAGGGGGGGTTACAGAACATAGGTGTCGGTAACCGAGTTTGGACACAGATCTTTGATAACAACACTTCACAGGGTAATCTAGTAACAGTAAGAAGGAGATATGTGTTAGTTCATTATCTTTATTAACATCGCAAAACAAACCCAAATATAGATTGATGTGGTAACAGTGATTGATCATATATCCTAAGCACTTAGCACTGAGTTAGATCTAACATTCATTTACCCTTATCACAAGTAAACACTTAAGCAATAACAGATCTATATATCATACATAATAATCAAAGCATTGATCAAATTCATAACCTAAACCACACAGCACAAAGCAAACCAAAGACACAATATATATGTGGTTCACCCAAGTGTGGGGCTATGTCCACCAACCACTTTGCCTTCTTTATTATTCCTCTAGATATTGCATTCATTTTCTTCTGTGCACTAAGCCACAGAGTCGAGCTTTGCACCAAACAGGAGATTTGTGCACTGAGCACCAGATCCTCCTTCCAAAACTAGATCAATGAACAAATACAAATTCTCTATCGAGCATAGAGCTTTAACACATATACATCATGTTGCACAAAGAAACTCAAAACTACTTACACTTAGCTACCAAGACTTCACTGTCTCTTTCTACAATACATTCTTACTTATTTATACTTTTACAATCCCTTACAATAAGACCTAATCATGGGTAAACCCCATGGGACGACATCCCATAACCCATTACAAAAATCCTAGAAAACCCTAGAGAACCCCTTACTAGGTAAACATAGTCTGCAAAATAAGTGAGATCTACGATCTCAACACCACCTGGGAACTCCTTCCTTGACCAATGTGTCAAAGTCCAAAAATTGGTCCAAACCTAATAACCAAGGTTTCCTCAAAACTTGGTTGAGGGCCAACAGTCCCCCAACACTCACATGTGACTCATCTCGAGTCACTCAGTTCTAGTCAATGTTGCTTCGAAGGTTGTTGGCCCTTGGTTATGGAAGTAAGAAAAGAACAAGGAAGAAAAGGCGGAATGTGAACTTCGTGAAATATGTAGTGACTATTACTGGGTCAAAGTGAGAAAAAGAGCAGAAAATAAGGAGTGAGGTCCGAGAAAGCAAGTCGTTGGACGAGAAGATCAATGATGATAGGTCATCAAGGAAGAAGGACCATGGAAAACTAAGCAAGTGGAGAAAACCATCGTTAGATGCTTTGGAGCACTACGTGAGAAGGAAGGAAAGACGGGATGGTGAAGCCCTAAAAAAGAAGGTCAAGTTTACCTAGGGTTTTAGACACCTAAGTTTATGGTATCTAGGGTTTTTACACCTAGATTTTGACCTAAGGATGTCGGTGAGTGATTGTAATGTATAAATAAGAACCTATATGAGGAAGGAGGGTTGGTTCGATTTGGTGGGATCTAGTCATATTGACATGATTTATTATTGTTGTGAGAGAGAGAAGAGTTGAGTACGAGAGCCTTTTGGTATTGTAAGATCTTTAGTTGGGTGCAAAGATCAACCCTCCAGCTGGGTGTGCAAGGAGGGGAGAGATCGAGAGAAGAAGAGAGAATACATGTTGGTTAAGATAACATATCAGAACTATATGCTTTCATCTTAATATGTCATAAAACACAGCTCTGTGGATGTAGCTCTGGAGAGAGGGTGAACCATGTATATTTTGTGTTATGTGTGATTGATGCTCTATTCTTGCCATTTGATACACTTTTATTGCAATATTTTGATATATATTATAATATGTATGGAATATATCTAAGATGATAAGTGATATATACATGTTGTATTGTTCTAGTATTAGATCCACTTGATAATTTCCTTGGTTGTAGACATCTCTGTCCTAAAACCCCACCAAAGATGCTTCGGGTGAGACTGTATCTTCTTCGCAGGTGTAGCCGAAAGGGCCAGTATTTAGGGCTTGTTGGTGCACTCTTGGAGTTGAACCCTGGGTCTACCCTTGTGCCAACAAATGGTTTCATTTTCAGGACTAGAATCTTTGTGAGGGAATGTCAAGGTGGTTTCCATCAAAGACAGAGATTCAAAAGTGGTTAGCGGATCAGGAAAAGGACTTCCCTGAAGCCCAGAACAAGAACCCTAATATTAATACAAAGGATTGGCTGGAGAGATATATTTTTACTGATATACATGATTTTTTATTTGGAGGAATCCATCAGGAGCTATACGAGTGGTTAGCTAGGTTAGTTTATACCCAGTTTGAGATCAGATATAGACCTCTTGTAGTTTGGGCATCGGCCCTAATCAAGAAGGTCAAGAGAGTTGACAATGTTGTTTCAAGAGCAGTAGATCACTGGTTTGATAACACCATTGGAGGCTACATCATCGAGTTTGTTGTTGATAGAGTAGAGTCATATAGCCAAGTTGAGAGATATTTCTTCAAGGGACCTAGAGGAAAATTTTTACATTTTCTGAAGTTGAGGATCAAGATGTTATTGCATGATAAGAACATCTTGAAGATACAGTAGATCGATCGGAATTAAAAAGGCTAATGTTCAGGAATTCAGAAAGAGACATCAACATAGAGGTTGCACATACATGCAGTGGAAGAGCGTCCAGAGAAGTTCATATTGTGAAATTATTCAAGAAGAAATACAAGGACGAGGGATTCTATAGTGGAGAAGAGGCATATTTTACAGATGGGGAGCATTCAGAACCTATTGGGATAGAGGAAGGGAAAGTTGAAGAGCTTCACCGGAACGAGCCAAAGACTTTAGGAACCATGCAAACCATTAAAGTAAGTAATATTGTCCCTCCTGTTGATTCAACAACATTAAGCAAACAAATTAATCAGAGTTACCAGACCCTTCAGAGTACTATTACTATCAGTTCAGCATATACTCAGACAGGAAACCTAGGAAGCTCTATGGAAGATGATATGAGACTCCCTATCTTTAGGGGATATGTATTTGAAGATCCTGAAGAGCCCTGTTTTCTGTGTGAAGTTGTATGGAATATTAAAAATGTCACCGACGAAGCTGTTAAAAGAAACCAGTTTAGTACTACCCTTCGAGATTGCGCACTAAGTTGGTACATGAAGCTTGTCCAAGGACTTGAATAGCCTAAGCCGTTGAACGAGATCAAGAATGCATTGATTATAGAGTTCAAGAAACCTAAGTCGGAATAACAATGTATTACAGAGCTGAAATAGATCAAACAGAAGGTAGCCGAGCATGTTTGGGAATTCAACCAGAGATTTAAGACCTTAACAGGGCGATTGACTTTTCAGATCCCAGATGAGCAGAACAAAGAGTGGTTCATTATTGCCTTCTTACCACACATCAGATTTCCTCTAATGCAACAAAATATTTCTTTGTAGGTTGAGGCACTGGAGATCGCCATGAAGTTATAATCATCCCCTATGGGATAATCCAACTCAAGTATGAGTCAAATCTTGAGTTATCTAACTAGTTTGTCTCTACAGGTCGAAGATCTTAAGAAATACAAGGGAAGAGATAAAAGAGAAGACATCTAGTGTGTCAGATGCAGATCAAAGGTCTATGACAAGTAACATTGTCCCCTATTCCATGAATACTTTGCCTCTGGAGCTCTGAGCCCTTTGAAGAAAGTCACCTTACCCTGGCGCAAGGTATGTTGAAATAGACATTGCCCTGGTGAGTGATATTACATGAAAAAATATGTTTAGACACCCACAAATTTGTATTGCACGTTCTGTAAGTCTATGGGACATGAAGATAGGGATTGTAGGGCTTAGAATCTCATGCATGAAAGGTCAAGAGTCATATAAAAAATTCAAGGAGAAGTACAGCAAGAAGGAAACACTATGTGGTACAACTCCCCTGGGAGAGGAAACTTCAATCCTAGTGGTGGATTCAGAGGATGAGGAAGAGGAGTAGGCATGGTTCGAGGCTGAGGATAGATCATCTATTATAACTATGCATAGCCAGGACACTTGGCAAGGGACTGTTAGAACCCTTGCACTACTTGCATCTATTGCAACTCCTTCGAGCATGTTATTGAAGAATGTCCAGCATTACTAGCTAAGCTTCAGGAGAGACAAGGACCTCAGCAAAACCTGCAAGTGAAACTAATATATGTTGAACCTCATGGAGAAGACCCTAGAGTTATTGTTATTACTAGAGGAGGCATTGTTACAGGAGATTACAGAATGACCCAAGGGAAGACTAAAGAAGATTTAGGAATCAGGAAAGCTCTAGAGAAGACCCAAAACTTTGAAGCAAAGAAATAAAGACAAATATTTGAGGAAGTAAGAAAAGAGTTCAAAGAAGATCAAGGTTATTCATCAAAGACATGGCCAGAAGTAAGAGAATATGGAATGCCTCGGGAATTTGATCAGTCAGCTTCGCCAAGAGAAGGAAAAGAGGTAAGCAAGCTCATGGAATTTCTATATACTTGCATTAAGTTGATTCAGGATGAGGGCGTTTTCCAAGAACAACATAATTTAATCAAAGAGTATGAGATAGGAAATATAGACCCCTTACTGAATAGGTAATTACACCAAATATCTAAAAAGAGAAGGACAAATAAGGAGTTACATTTAAATGCTCAAATAGGAGAGTATGATATAGACTATGTGGTCCTCGACTTAGGGTCGGAGTTCAATGTCATGAAGAAGAAAACTTGGGCAATGATGGGAAAAATGAGGTTGATCTATTCCCCTATCAGGCTCAGGATGGCTAATCGGCAAGATGTAATCCCCTTTGGTAGACTGAAACATGTCCATGTGGACATCGACAAAGTAAAAACATTTGCATATTTTGAGGTAATTGAGATAGTTGATGATAGTTGTCCTTACCCTGCACTGTTAGGAATTGATTGGGCTTTCAATAATTCCACTGTGGTTGATTTAAAGAAAATATGAATGACATTTGAAAGAGATGGCCTTAAGTTCATTGCGCCTTTAGATCCATATGAAGGTTAGTGATACACAAAACCCATTAGAGAGGAAGACCGTGCATATGAACTAGAAAACATATACAAATTAACAGCCAGACAACAAGATTACATTAATCCTATGACCAATGGAAACCTAAGCTGGAAAATTGACAACCCATGCTCATCAGACTCAGAAGAAGCACTGGAAAACTGGTAGAATAAAATGTATGAAGTATCTGCAAGAAGATGTGTTAGATTAACCAGATAAGTTCGCTAGATTGGCACAACAGTAAGTAACTTACCCACCTTTGATGGTCTGAATCCTTTAGAAACCTTCTTGTCGGACTTTGAAGAAAGTGTACCAATGAAAAAAAGATTGTTGGCGATGGATGAGGCCCTGAAAGAAACCCCAGCAAGATGGTGGGGGACACACAAAAAAAACATTACAGATTGGGTACAATGTTGTACCTTGATGACAGCGCAGTTCTCAGCACAAGTAGAAGGCTAAAAAGTTTGGTACGCAAGTCGAAGTTGCCCAAAGGACCAAGTGCGAAGTTGAAAGGAATCCTGGAGCAATGTTCCTCAAGAACAGTGGGTGCACAAATTCATTAACACACTAGACACGACACCTATCAACTGGTACCTTCAATTAGAGTTGCGCCTCATCACTACAGATTGGAAAGGTATGACTCATAATTTTATAACCACCTTCTTATTTGAAATTCAATATCCTTTAGTAGATCAAGCATTACATATTGTGAGACGGAAAGTATTCAAGGATGCATTTAGCCTTCCTTTGGAACAAGAAGAGGATGAATGGGCTGCGCCTCTCTAGAAACTACAAGGATATTACAACATCAATGTTGATAAAGACGATGATCTGAGGAAGGTGAACATCGTAGAAACAGAAGGCCGAAGAGATGTGGAAGGAACCAGAGTTGAGCTACCATTCATTGGATAGCCCATCAAGATTAAAAAATTCAATATTGGAACCAAGGAGACACCGAAGCTTGCAAATGTCGGAGATTATTGGGATGTTTCTACCATTGACAAGATCACAAAACTACTGCACGAATATTGGGACTTGTTTCCAACCAAGTTAAGTGATATGAATGGAATCAAAGGACCTATGGAAGAGATGAGGATCCCTTTGAAACTATATGCAAGACCAATAAAACAGAGACCCTACAGATTGAACACTAAATATAAGGATAAAGTAAATATTGATATTGACATAATGCTGGAAGCTAGGATTATAGAACCCGTGGAGGAATTAGAGTGGATTAGCCCTATGGTGGTACAAGATAAGAAGATAGGAGATATTAGGATCTATGTAGATCTCAGAAAGTTGAATGATGCATGTTTACGTGACCCGTTCCCTACACCATTCACTAACGAAGTGTTAGATAATGTGGGAGGCCAGGAAGTATATTCTTTTACAGATGGATTTTCAAGATACCATCAGATCCGAATTGCCAAGGAAGATCGCCACAAGACCACATTTGCAACAGAATGGGGATCTTATCAGTATACAATGATTCCATTTGGATTGAAGAATGCCCCAACCATCTTTTCCAGGGTGGTGTTCGAAGCATTCAAGGAGTTCTTGCATAAATTCCTAGAAGCATATTTTGATGATTGGACTGTTTTTAGCTTATTGAAAAATCGCATTGAATGTCTAAGGCTAATGTTGGATAAATGTAGGCAGTGTCAAATTTCCTTGAATCTGAAAAAATGAATCTTCTTCTCACCATTCGGAGTGTTGTTAGGTCATATTTTATGCAAGCAGAGTTTGTTGGTCGACCCATCTAAAATTACCATTATAGTTGATCTATCCCCTCCTACTTAAGTCAAACAATTGCGCATTACACTGGGAAATATTGGGTATTATAGGAAGTTCATTAAGGGATATGCCTAGATTATGACACCCATGGAGAATATTTTGAAGAAGGATTGTCAATTCATTTGGACAGAAGAATTCCAATAGAGCTTCGACACACTGAAACAAAATATGGTCACTGTGCCCATTCTGGTTTTCCCAGATTGGACCAAGGAGTTTCATGTACTTGTCGATGCGTCTTCTATTACCTTAGGAGAAGTGTTAGCACAACCTGGTGACGGATATATTGATCATCAATTGTCTTTTTCTAGAAGGAAGCTATCAACTGCAGAGGTCAACTACACCACCACTAAGAGAGAAGGGTTAGCCATGGTGTATGCACTACAGAAATTTCGCCACTACTTGTTGGGAGGGCACTTTAAAATGTTTATTGATCACTCCATGCTAAAATACCTAGTCAACAAGCCAATGTTGGGGGGGAGAATCTGCAGATGTCTTCTGCTATTTTAGGAATGTGACTTTGAGATCGTAGTAAAACCAGGAAGAATGAACAAAGGTCATGATCACTTGTCAAGGTTGGAACATGGCGAAGAGCTGACTAGTTTGGAGGATACACTGTCGGATGAAAAGTTATTGGCCATTAGAAATATTGATGACCACTTCGTAGAGATAGTCTAGTTCCTGTCAACAGGAATGGAACCTAGTGAGTATACAATCCCTCAGAAGAAACAACTAGTAGTGCATGTTGTAGAATTTTCACTTATAGTTGGACATCTATACAATATGGGACCTGATGAGATATTGAGAAGATGTGTTATGGAGGCATAATGGCCGATGATACTCATGGAATCTCATGAAGGCATTGCAGGAGGACATTACAGAGGGAAAGCAATTGCACAAAAGGTTCTGAGAGTTGGCCTTTGGTGGCCTACCTTACACAAAGATGCTAAAGACTATTACAGAGCCTGTGATGTATGACAAAGAGTTGGGAAACAATCTAGAAGAGATGAAATTCCAATATCACCATAGCTAAACCTAAAATCATTTGAGAAATGGAACATTGACTTCATGGGACCTATAAACCTTCTAGGAAAGTGCACAGGAGAAAGATACATAATTACAACAATAGAATACTTGACCAGATGGGTTGAAGCAAGAGTAGTTAAGGACTATAATGCAAATACAGTTGCGTGCTTCATATTTGATGACATCATAACCAGGCTTGGATGCCCAAATATCCTTATGAGTGATCAAGGCACACATTTCATAAATAAAACTAATGAAGCTCTGACTGAGGAATTTGCAGTCTGCCATCAGAAGAGCACACCCTACCATACATAAGAAAATGGGAAAGTGGAAGCATTCAACAAGATATTGGAGACAATATTGATGAAAATTTACAGTGTGAACAGGGATGACTGGGATTAAAGAGTACCAGCAGTACTTTGGGCCTATAGAAACACTTGTAAAAAATTAACAATGCAGACCCCTTTCAAGTTGGTTTATGGTCTCGAAGATGTTGTTGCAATGGAATACCTGGTGCCAAGCTTAAGAATTGTTGCCTTTACAGATATGGATGACATTGACATTGTTCAACAGAGGCTTGCACAATTGGTCGAAATTGAAGAAGATAGATTTATTGCAGGATTCCACCAACAGGTACAAAAAGAAAGAGAAAAGGCTTACCATGAGAGGCACATCAAGATGAAGTCATTTAGACAAGGTGATCTAGTACTGGTATATGAAAGTAATTTCATCAAACATCCTGGTAAGTTCAGAACACATTGGCTCGAGCCATATGAGATTGCCTATGTTACAGAAGGAGGAGCTGCAAAATTGAAAATTTTGAACGGAGAATGGAAGGAAGGATTAGTTAATGGGAGTCAGTTGAAGTTGTACTATGACAACCAGTTGCCTCGTAGATGTTACACCTCAAAATTAATCACTTCGATAGTGTCACAAGTGTCTTCATTACAAGTGTTGTAAGTGTCGCATATTTTCCACAAGTGTAAAAAAAAATCATATTTCCATCTTGCCTATGTTGTGCCTCTAACGACATCACAAAGACACTTAAGACACCCCAAAGACTAGTTTTGAAGAAGAGAATTCACTTGATAGGGAGTACAAACCTTTTTCCACTAAACGAACTACTAACAAATGGATTTTGGAGAGGAGCGCTCCCCTACCCATTGTCAGGGAGTGTTGGCGCTCCCTGA
>JZKD02S1910420.1:198644-215017 GCA_000966675.3 Picea glauca
TCTGTACGATCCTGCTGGGACATCTTTTCACCTGAGAATGCAAACCCTTGCCAACCAAATACAATCGAATGGAGGGAAACTACCATCTAGCAGACCTATCCCTTCTAGAATACCATCATCCTATGGTGGGCCTACCCCTCTTGGGGGACATCCCCATTTTCACATTCTTCCTGGAGGGCAACCTCGCTTTTCCAGTCATACCCCAGTCGTTAATCCACCACTGGTAGGGGGGCAACCTTCTTCTACTGGAAACCCTTCACAATCCTGGGGAGTATCTTGCAAAGGCACATTTACCCAACCCTATGTTGGGGGAACTCTTATCATAACCCATAATGAGGAGTATCAAATCTTCTTCCTTCTTAACCATCTTATGGACAACCTTATCCGGGTGGCATCCCAAACACCACCTGGAGTCCTCAAGGACAAAAACCTTATCCTCCCCATGGATCTAATGTATATCGGCCTCCGAGATCTACTCCTTACCCTCCTCAAGGGCACAATGTCCATCCTCTTTCTGGGAAAACAAATCACCTGGCTTATAATGCTCATAACCTACCGGGTTATGCAAATGTTTCTCAGCCATCATCAAATCTTGTTTATCCTAGTCAGCAACAACCGTATGTAGGAGGACCTACTGGTTACAACTATCCACCTAACCTATTTTATGGTCCTATTGGTGTTCCTATGCCACACTAGTATCATCCACAAATTAACCAACAACTACCTTTCCTTGCGAATCTGGATCTCCCAGACTTGTCTCAGTTAACTAATGATCCTATTTTTCATTCACCGGTTTGGCCAGTTGTTCCAGATAAACTTCCTTCCGATATTTTGAAATTTGACAGAAAATCTGGAGAAGATACAAATAACCATGTGATGAATTTCCCTTTGTGGTGTTCATCAAACTCCCTCATGGATGATTCTATACATTTGTGTCTTTTCCATCGAACACTTATGGGCTCCGCAGCAAAGTGATATATTGAACTACCACGTGCTTCTTGTCATGATTTCAACTCCCTTTCCATGTCTTTCCTCACACACTTTCAACTACCTATTCGCTATGAGATGGGTACTAAACTCTTGACCTCCCTTCACCAAACTAACTCTATGCATATCTCTGACCATATTCATGAGTGGAGATGACGATGAAGGATGATCAAGGTAATCATTCCTGACATATTATTGGCGGAGTGGTTTACTAAATCACTTTTACCCTTGATCGCTTGTGATGTCGCTATGGGTAGCGCGGTCACCAAGGAAGAAACCATTGCTTGGGATCAGTACTTAGATTTGGTTTATTCACAATCTGGTACTTTGTATGATTTGCTTATGAATGTTGCTTGAGATAATATCGATCCATCCAAGCCATCATCCTCATCTCATGCAGACGGTGTTATTGGTTCCATCAAAACTCAATCTACTTCCCAATCGACCACACTCTCTTCTACCTCCCCCCAAACTCATATCTCTGAGGTGAATGCAGTTCAATCTTCCCCTTCACAACAATACAGAGGTAAGAATAAGACAAAAAATAAATCAAAAACTATTAATAACAATGAACAACCAAAAAATCAAGCTCAAACACTTGCTACCGAAAAGCAACCACAACGGACACTGAAATTCATGTGTATCATTTGTGGTGACGATCACTACACTCGAGACTATCCACGTCACAATGAATTGGCCAAACGTTTCCAGGTAAATTCACAAATCGTTGTGCTTACTCAACCTTTTCCACAACAACAATCCATGGTTGCTCAAACCCCCTCTCCGGGGGGCAGTTCTAGCCATCCTCATGATGAGGCCTCAACGAGTGCACATATTTATAAGTTTAATGGGATTAATTTGACCACTCTCTCTAAGACATACAACACACCAGGTAACCCTGACAAAGGAAAGGTCACTAACGGTACTAGTACTTTACCGGATCCATCGCCATCCTCCGTTAGTCCTCCATAGGTTAATCCTTCGTGTGGACCACTTCAGATTGAGAAACCTACATTCGACTCTATCTGATGCCCTCCTAATAGCACTATCCGTAAATCTAACTTTAATCCTAGTTCATGTGTCGCCCAGAACTACAACATTGTTGAAGATTTAGCTCAAGCACCGTGTGTTATGTCTACATTAGAATTTATATAGCACTGCCCCAGTGAACATAGAACGCTCTTGGCTGCTATTGGCATTGTTGATCATGAGTCATCCAACCATATCATGTTTAAGCTGGAAAATTATGCATCTCAACTCTCCCACCAACTTGCTTTCCAAGTTTATGTTGTTGTTCACAATCAACAAATCCACCAAACTATTCTGGATGATGGAGCCTTTACTTGTGTCATGTCTTTAGCATGTTGGAAAAGTTTAAAATCCCCCACACTTAAAAAATCCCCAATGATGTTACATGCATTTGATGGGTGAGTTTTTCATCCCCATGGGATTTTACAGTCCCTTCACATCTAATTGGGTGGAAAAATTGTCATTGTTGATGTCGAGGTGGTCGATGATCCCCTCAATTACAACTTGTTACTTGGAAGAAGTTGGTTTTATGCTATGACTGTCATTGCCTCATTGGTCTTTTGATGTGTACAATTTCCTCATTAGGGTAAAATTGTCATTGATCAGTTGGATTTATGCACGACCAATGCTCGCGCTCTCGCTACCAACAACATTCCTTTCTTGGGAAACCAAAAGATCACGTATGAAAGTGTTGATATTGGATTATTGAAATATTCTAGCCTTATGGGTACCTTCCCTACACCACTTCCACCGAATACACATTATATTTCCACTGTCGATATGATTTCAACCACGGCTTATAAATCTTTTAAATCATCTGACCCTTGGATTGTACCTAGTCCCTTGGAATTCAATGCACTAGGTGACATCATTCCACTTAGTCCAGCCAAAACATCATACATTTCTATCCAATCCACTTCTCCCTCTTCGGATGACCAACATCTATTGGAACCCAACAGTTACTCGATGCCATCATGGTTAAGTTCCTTATCGTCTGCGATCAACTACATTTCCCCATTTTTTTCCTCGGATGAATCTATTATGGAAATTTTGAGCATTGACAAGGCTCGGGATGATAACCATCATTGATCCTTTTTTCATCCCCATCGTGAATAAATTTGGGTGGATATACACTGTATCTCCCCTCCTGATGTTTATTTTCCATCGTCTCCAATGACTTAAACTTCCGATGATTTGGATCTGGTAGTTGACATGGTGATCTCTTCGCTAGGGATATTGGAGCCTAATCTTCATACCCATGTCGCGACCCTCGACATGTGTTCCTTCCAGAGTGATTTTCTTCCATCTAGTGAAGATATCTTGGAATCCATGACTTCATTTTGTCCCTTGACATGGTATCCTTCTAGAGCGTTATTCTCTTGGAAGCCATGATCAAGGAGAGTCCATGAGCATAGTTTCTCTTCTCTATGGAAATATCATTAAAAAATGAAACAGAGGTCGTGAGCATAGTTTATCTTCTTTGTGGAAAGATCGTTTAAAAAATGAAACAAAATCTTTGAGCATAGTTTTCCTCTCTATAGCAAGCTCGTTATAAAATGACACAACAATCTAGGGATTGAACCGGGAGCCCTGAGCATATTTCCTTTCCTGTGTCAAGCTCGTTAAAAAATAAAACAATCACCTCTTTTGAACCTTCATTTCATCCACCCTTATCCTCTTTCTCCATCTATTAGAGAAATTGGCAACAACCTCAAAGTCGGTGAATGAATTGAATCTTGGAGGGCATGTCTCCAACCTTTGATGATCATTCTGGAGTTAAGACACTAGATTTCAAGCTGGGGGAATATCAATCTTAGTCTTTGTTATTTCGTGTTCTCGTAAATACATTAGAATGCATCCGAGTAAAATTTTATCTCTTTTTCATACATGCATGGATAAACGAAAAAGGAACCCCCTGGAGTTTTCTTTAAACTCTTTTCAAACTCTCTAAACATGAAAATATTGTCAAGTGATCTTGCTTCCTTTCCCACTTGTTAAAAGGTTTGAAAGGGTGTCTTTCAAGTGATAATTTATCTCTTTTTCGTCCTCACAAGACTAACATTACGAAAAATGACAACATTGGAGTCGTCTTTAAGTTTTTTTCAGACTCTCTAAATATGAAAAACCACTGAGTTTACCTTCTTTGGACTTGTTAAACAATCATACATTGAAGGGCCCATATGGGACCGAACCCTTACTTCTTCTAGTTCATTAAACAAAGGAAGAGGAACTTACCGAAGGTGAGTTATATCAAGCATGCATTACCCTCCTCAATCTCGTTAAATTAAAAAGAGGTACTCGTCTATATGGATGGGGGAAAAATTGAAAGAAGCAAACCGAGCAGTTTTTTGAGAACACTACCAGTAACTCTTATGGTCTCCCTTGAACACGACACTTTGTCTTTGCATGCATTTTAATCCGCCGAACCTCTGCACTGAGCCAATCCTCTAAGTTTTTGTTACTCCTTTGGGTCACCCGACGAAAGTCACATCATCCACTGCATCATCAAGTTTTGGTCCATGTCAAATTTCTGTTGTTGTGCCTCAATGTTCAAGGGAAGTATCTATCTCGAGAGACATCCATCACAAATATCATGTTTCAATACTCATGTCATTCTATGTTCATTTTATCTACCAATTACATCTCTGTGTTAGTTTTGTGTCGTTGATGGGGGATACATCAAGGCCCTCCTTCGACGAGTCTATTCATGTCGACTTCAACACATTATCCAGGAACTAGACTTAGAAACTAGTTAGTACCTTGGGACCTATATGCCTCAAAGGCAGGCCTCCTTATGTCTGGAAGTGGATTTACATCATTTACCCTTGATCAGATGATTCCATAGATGTTCGAATTCACCTCATTCATTCACATTCATTGGAATGCACTAGAGTACCTTGGTAATCATTGACATCAATGGTGATCTCCCTCGTTCTTGTTAACAGTTTACATCATTGATCGGTAATCAAGTGGTTTCTGCCATGTTCGACATCAGGAAATTTATTCACATGGTTATATTTGTACTACATCAAGATCGGTAACAAGACCCTGGGTTGATTTTTCACTCTTATGTATACTTTGCCTGGGTTGCGAAGGAGTTCTTTTGGACTATGAGCCATGTATTGTTACATAGATCCACTTTGTATTGGTTGTGGCTATGTCTCGTCATCTCATAGATCCACTGTGTATTCTTTGTGGCTACAATCAGTTCAGGTCATAGAAGTATAGATCCACATTGTATCTGCAGTGGCTATACCATTTTGTCAATATAATTATCCATCTGCAGTGTATTTTATGGCGGCCATACCTAAAAATTCTTTATCACTCAAGCATAGGTATGTCTGCCTTGGGTTTTGAAACATGTCATAATATTTGTTTGATGGTTCTGTGCATCTTTTTCCAGTTTCTCTGCGTCCATACCCTTGTTCAAAAAATTCTGCAAAGTACTTCATTCATCATCATCTTCTAACTTCATACTTTAGGGGGCAATTTGTTATACCTCAAAATTACTCACTTTGATAGTGTTGCAAGTGTCATCATTACAAGTGTTTTAAGTGTCACATCTTGTCCGCAAGTGTCGTATATTGAATACAAGTGTTGCAAGTGTCAAAAAACATCATACTTTCATATTTCCTATGTCGTGCCTCTTACAACATCACAAATACACTTAAGACACCCCAAAGACTAGTTTTGAAGAAGAGAAGTCACTTGTCAGGGAGTACAAACCTTTTGCCACTGAAAGAACTACTAAAAAATGGATTTTGGAGAGGAGCGCTCCCCTACCCACTGTTAGGGAGTGTTGGCACTACCTAAGCCTCTTTGGGGGAGTGTTTGAGAGTCCTGTGCACCATTTTGGGGGAGCGCTACCCTTTTTTTTAGAAAATTTTGGGTTTGTTGAGGCAAATCAGGGAACAATCCCTCAATTCCTGAAGGTGGTTGGATTCGAATAGATGGCCAAGGCATGATATTAGGGAAGATCCTCAACTGAAGGAGAGGAATCCTCAACTTATCCCAAATATCTCTCAAGTGGTTGGACCTCTCCAAAGTTATATAAGGAGGCCTTCTCATGGTGAAAGGTACATGGAAGATATTGGAAATGTGAAACTTATGATCTCATGAGTGAGATGTCATCAAAGAAATTAGTGTAGATTACTTGAGAAAAGGGGTTGGACAAGGAGAACTGGAAGAAGTTGTTGCACCTTCATTCAAAGGATTGTAAGTACTTTTGCATGTTCTCATTAATAATCAATGCTTGGCCTGTTTATTTCAAACTTGTTCTTGTTCCATATGAGTTTTTCTGCAGTATATGGATCTATATTTAAGCTAATCCCAGTAGAGTAGGAAGTCCATTGTATATTTGTTTTTCCTATAGGATCTATTAGGGAGCTCGGGATCAAAGCTCAACCTGGACTTTGCAAGGACAAACGTCGCTAATAAGGTACATATATTTCTCCTTCTCTTTCATTTATTAGCTTGATTAGATCTAAAAGGAAGTTAGTGTCCATGTTAAGCACTTTTATATCTTGTCCTTAGGAGTCCAGAGACCAAGAGGGAATCCACTTGTCCGCAGGGGGATTCACCTACAACAGAAGCTCCAAGTAAAAGCATAAAGAAAAGGGTCTAGGTACCAGGTGCAGTTGAAACTCGGTCCCAGACACAGAAAAGACAGTCTGCACAAGGAAGGAGAGGAGGCATACAGAAGAAAGCAAAGGTTGCACTGTGCAGTCTGAAGTCGAAGTAAAATAGAAGAGTCATATCTGAAGTGCCTCGGGACCTGTCACAGGTGAGTGTTGGGGGCATTTTGTCCCTTGGTTATGAAAGTAAGAAAATAACAAGGAATAAAAGGTGGAATGTCAACTTTGTGAAAGATACAGTGACTGTTACTGGGTCGAAGTGAGCAAAAGAGAAGAAAATATGGAGTGAAGTCTGAGAAAGAAAGTCATTGGAGGAGGAGATCGAGGATGACATGTCAGAGAGGAAGAAGGACAGTGGACAACTCAGCAAGCAAAGAAATCCATCGTTAGATGCTTTGGAGCACTGCGCGAGAAGGAAGGAAAGACAGGCTGGCGAAGCCCTGAAAATGCGGGTCAAGGTTACCTAGGGTTTTAGACACCTAGGGTTTTGGTATCTAGGGTTTTGACACCTAGGTTTCGACCTAAGGATGTTGGTGAGTGATTGTAATGTATAAATAAGAACCTATATGAGGAAGGAGGGTTGGTTTGAGTTGGTGGGATCTAGTCATATTGACATGAGTGATTATTGTTGTGAGAGAGAGAAGAGCTAAGTATGAGAGCCTTCTAGTATTGTAAGATCTTCAGCTGGGTGTGAAGATCAACCCTGTAGTTGGGTGCACAGGGAGGGGAGAGATCGATAGAAGAAGAGAGAAGATCTATTGGTTAAGAGTGCAGATCAGAACTGTATGATTTCATCTTAATATATCATTTCATAGTTATGTGGATGTAGCCCTGGAGAGAGGATGAACCATGTATATTTTTTTTATGTGTGATTGATGCTCTGTTCTTTCCATTTGATACACTGTTATTTCAATATTGTGATAGATATGATAAGATGTATGGAATAGATCTAAGTTGATAAGTGATATATACATGTTGTACTATTCTAGTATTAGATCCACTTGATAATTACCTTGGTTGTAGACATCTCTGTCCTGCAACCCCCCCATAGCTGCTTCGGGTGAGACTACATCTGCTTCGCAGGTGTAGACGAAAGGGCCAATAGTTGGGGATTATTGGTGCGCTCTTGAAGTTGAATCCTGGGTCTGCCCTTGTGCCAATAAAGGCCTCGAGCTTAACTCAAGATTCCTCGACTTGTTGCTTAACGTCATCCTCCTTCTCAGCAAACTCCTAGATCATCTTCTTTGTAACAGACCCTTCCAGCCTTTGTTCCATTGTTTCAACCACTTGGTCCAATTGTGAGCCTTGTCCATCAATCTCTTCGAACACCTGGCAGGTTTTGTCTTACATAGGTTGCAGCTTCTGCGTGACTTCCATTACTTTTCCCTGGAGGGAAATGATTTGTTGTTGTACTGTGCACTGCTCGTGGGATCTCTTCATTATTTCAACTATGGTGAGAATATTCATCTACGCTTGCACTGATAATGCATGTTATTGCGCCTCCTATAACTGCTCTTCTAGTTTTCTTAGCTCTGGATCATCGATGAGGCATTCATATGTTTGTGCACTTCTATTACTCATTTGTTTGAATTTCTAGGCAAGGGCTCTTATCCTTCCTACTATTTTCTTAGCAATTTCCTCCCTCTGGTCACACACCTCCTACGGGGTGCTCGGCACTTCTTGGGCCTCCAATTTTTTTATCCTTTCTTGAAATTGTTGGATGGTCTCAGCGAGATTCACCACTTGAGCCTCGATCAACTCTTGTTCCTCTTGTGCCAAGCCTGGCACAAAGTGACATGATTTACTCACTACCTCTTTGATTGTGGCCTGCTCTACGAGCAACTTCTCCTTTTCTCTTTGTAGATGGGCTTTCTCCTCATGGAGCATCGCCTGAAACTCTTCTCTCTCACTTCCATAGGAGGCTGCACTATATTGTGCTACTCATAATTTTTATAAGGCTTCATCCTTCTATTATTTCAAGGCTTTTGTAGCCTTCTCCTTTTCTTCCTAGACTTTCTGAAGTCGAGCTTCTGTCACATCTACAAGTCTTCTCAATTGAGCTAGTTCATCCCCCAATTATGTAATTTGTGACATAGTAGGTGTTGGAGCCGCCCTTGTTTTTTTAGTCTGTCACAATTTTCATTTTGATGCTTGAAATCTAAAGATGGTTTTCTTTTTTCCTCTGAGATATTGAGACCTTTGAAACTTTGTCACGTGAGTAGCGACGATTTTTCTACTCTCGAAACAAGTCCTACCTTTCATAAGAATGCTCCCTCACTTTGTTCTACTTCAGGATCTCACAAGTCGGATACTATAACTCATGAATTCACACGTCCCGAGTCACAAAACGGCGAAGTCATTTTAAATTTTCACTCAAGACAGTAACAAGGGTAAAAAAATTTAACTCATGATTAGACGTCGTCGGGGTTTCGCACCTCAGCGTTCGCCAAACCCAAATTTTTATTTTTACAGCCCCGAGAGTCAAGAACACGAGGTCCTTTCTGGATAACCCATGTCAAGGATTAAAGGCAAAAATCTAACCGTGGTTAAAGTTGTTCTTGGCATTTCTCCACTCAGCACTATCTTTTTCGAAAGTTACGGCATCTAAACCCCGACTCACAAAGTCACGATGTAATTATAACATGATTAATTAATCACTTAATCCAAGATTATCTTCCCCTTAATTAAGTCTTATTATCGCGATCTCGCGGTTTTTCAACTCAGCATATAAATCTCCCAGAAACTTATCTTTGAAGCTCCGAGTCGCAATATGGCGAAAGTGATAATTGTAAAATTAATCAAGCCTCAGATCACGATTACCTTTTTATTAACCAAAATCGCTCTTCGCAGTCTCAGGCGTTAAAGACTCAAGATGTCAAAGAAAAATCCCCGATTAACATTGGCGAGATTGGATTAATTAAACTAAAACAAGACAGATCCTGTGTTTCGATGCTTGCACGATTCACGAGGAAGCCTTTTCACTCCATACGCCAACTAAATTTGAAACCACTAAAATTTATGACATTAATGAAGAAATAGGGTAAATCTATGAATATAAGATCGGATTTTTACAGCAATGATTTATTTCTAAATATGATTGGACAGGCTTGTTTTGAAAGGTACCGATTTTTCAAATATATGTAAGAGTTGCATTTCATTATAACAAATTCATTTTCATAGCACGCAGAGCTCAACACTTCTGAGTAAACTAACTTCTGTATGTATACGCAGTTCTATCGCAGAAGAGATAAAATGCAAGCTTCAGCCATGGCTCCGCGGAAAGCAGCAAAGGTGAATGTTGAGGTTGCAGGACAAGGCTCAGACAATGTCTCTGATACTTTGCCCCGAAGTATCGACTCGGTCCCTAACTGGTCATTTGTTTCAGAAATTCTGCAATCAGAATTGGTGGATTATTCCGATGACTCCGACGACAATGAAAGAGATGATATAAACACGAAGTACAAAATAGTTGTCCAATCCGGAATGCACAGAGTAGTAGCCAAGACACGGTTGCTTCCATATTATGACATGGTCCGATGGGCATTAGATCATGTGGACATACCGACTAGGACTATCATGGACGAGCAGAGAGTCACCATAGGGACTTTTAGGCCTAAGCGTCTGCAAACCATGTATAAGATACCCACGACGTCTGACTACACATATGGTGCTAAGTTCTTGGAGGAATTCAAGGAGAAGGAGTGCACACAGTATGATAAAACCATGTCCAGTTTGATAAAGGATTGGGTTTCACGCACCACGAAGTTCAGAGCTAATAACCACGACGTTTATTCAATCGCTTCGTTGGAACCGCAGTATAAATATGTGGCCATGATGACATGCCAGTTATATGGGAGAGAGGAAACATCGCATTTTTTCCTTGTGTGGGTGCCTCTAATGTTTCAGGTCGCAGAAGGTTGTTCTTTTAATTGGGCAAATATGCTTTCAGATAGCTTAGCCAATCGGGTCACAGAGTATCGGGAGCAGAAGGAGAGTGGGAAGGCGTCATCATTCTTCATGTCCACATACATTATGGATGTAATTTTTTCTATGAAACCATTTCCATTGATGAGCTGGAGTTGGACTCTGGCCGAAGACAAACCCATACATGTATATCATGCTAAATTATGGGAAAACAAAGAAGAAAAGTTTTCATATGAAATTTTTAATTGGGTGATGGTGCCCCTGCATGTCGCCATTTTTGGTCACCCGCCACCCCGGATCTCGGACAGCATAGTAAAAAATCTGAGCAGCATCGCAGATTGGTATGTAGAAGCAGAATTTTCATACCTCAGAGTTTTCAGGGCTTCTATTCCCCCGCATGCGCTGCCATTGTTCATTCCAGACAAGCTGGCTTGTCGCGAAGTTGCCCGGAAGATGGTAATTGGCGGTGTGAGTAAACATCTTAAAGGGTACTCAAAGAAGGTATGGTTGTCTTTTCCCATTCATTTGAATTCTTATTCTTTATTAGATTTCGGGCATGCCAAAGTCAAGGTTGCAACCCTGGAAGACCTAAATCTGGTCACCATCGAATACAAGAAGCATGATCCATAGAGGGTCATGAGCAATCATTTATCTAACTATGGGCTCAAGATATTTGAGCATGAGAATTCACCCTCGGATGAAATTTTCCGAGGAGCGAGGTCCTATGAAGAAATTCTAGCTCGGATTCAATCATTGGCACTCAAGGAAAGAGCCAATGTCCTGAAGTTCTAGGAACACCGACCTAGTTGTCTTCCAGTTGTGTTGCGAGGTGAGGGCCTAGGTTCTTCGGAGACAAAACAGAAGGATGCCGAAGGTTCTAAAGATGCAACTCCTGACCAAGGAAATCACCGGGATGAGGAGGAACAAACTAAGAATCCAGAAGCAGAGAAAAGGACTCCAGACCCGCCAAATAAACAGAATCTAGAGACAGAGATAAGGACTCCAGAACCGTCGAAGAAGCAGAGTCCAGTCGATACTCTGGGAAAATCGGCGAAACAGGTCGGAGAACCCATCACGTTAGTCACCCATTTGCAGTCGACACAGGGAAACATCAGTGAGGGATGGATATTCAATGAGGATTTGAGGCCCATAAGAGTAGAAGAACTCCCTCCAAATGAGTTTTTCTTCGATAAAAAGAGGAAGGAAGTAGTGAAAAGAGAGTTTTATCAAGAAGGAGAGTCGACTGCAAAGAAGTATAAAATAATGATTGAGGGAAAGGATAAAAAGAATGAGCAATTCACCACTGAAATAGCAAGCACACTAGGATCCTATGCCTCGACGAATCAATTCTCAGTCGGGCTCCTAAAAAACCAAATTAAAAGAAAAAATTGCCTAATTAAGACCCTTGAAGCCATACTGGCCACAGCAGCAGAGAATGCTAGAGATCAGGTGAGCGTGGGAAAGGAGCAGGCCAGATTGGCCAATAAAAATGAAATAGAGATGCTCAAAACTAAACTTGAGCAAGCATAGTTAGTGGTCTGAGACGGTCGGATGCAAGCGAGCCAGTAGAGGGAATTGATTGAGCATCTACAAGCTAGGGTGGAGATCGCCGAGAATAGAATGATAGACATTGGGATGTTCAAATCCTAGGCGATCGAGATTCGGAGAAGAATCTCTTTGGCACAACAGAATTTGCTCGCTAAGGTGGGAGCGATCCAGGAAAACTATCTGTTGGTCAATCATGTTTCTAAAAATTTATCATCCAGAGAAAGGGATGCAGGAGCGGCTCGGGTCACCTTCCAGGAGGCGGTAATAGCCATGAACAATAGGGTTTCGGTGGGTACTCCCATATTCACCATTTCAGAGCAAACCTGAGGGAACATTCTGTTAAAGGAATGGGAGCATAACATCATCAAAGGCAAGCAGCAAGCCCAAAAGATAACCAATTCCTTGGAGGAGGCCTTTAATTATATAAACGGCGAGTTGTTGGGCATTGACAGCAGAGGCAATGTCGAGGTGTTGATGCAAATGAATTTGGAACATATCTCACTTGATCTGAAGGAAAAGGAAGAAAGATATTCGGTCGATATCTCTCAGATGACTATGGTAGACATAGTCCAAGTTGATAAGTGCATGATCAAACCTAGTGTGCAACTATGTGCCATAGACATCATCGATGGACAGATGGAAGACAAGCTGCAACAGTTAGCCTAAGAATGTTACTTCTTTGAAGCCAGCTATCAGGCAGAACTGTCTCGGTTAATATCTCAGCTGGTCAAAAGATGTGTTGCCTGTACTGAGTCCGTGCGACGACCAATGCCTGGCACCAAGTGAAGATAGAGAAGGAGAAATGGAGCGATTTCTCTCCTCCCTGTCATAACCAAAATTTTGTGACTATTGAGATTCTACCTGATTTGTAAAATTGTATAAATATATCACAGAAAGAAATAAATAGGGCTGGACCTTTTTGTGTCGATTGTAATAGAGTTTTTTACATTTGAGAAGTTAATACAAGAAAATATGAAGATTCTCAATTCTGTCACGACTATGTTACAAGTTTGTTTCTTTGTATTTCATATTTCATTTCATTTCATATTCATAATTGATGTGCTTCGTTATAATTTAGTACGACCACTACTATAGCGAATGAATTTTGGTTTTCTGTAATTGTTTATTATCTTTCCTCTGCACCAGCTATCAGCGGGTGTAAGACCAATCCGCATTTTCAGAATTCTACATATATTCTCTGCTACATCGGTTATTTCCTTACATTTTCCTCTTTTGTTTATTTGTGAGATACTACTCTAGTAGAAGCCTTACACTATAGACAGCTAAACGTTTTTCTCCCACCTCACACCTTTGATTTAAATATAATACAGTTATGGGAAAGATCCTTTGATTTGCATCCCTATTTTATTCCTAAAACTGTAAATTCTTTGTTATTCGACCAAATCGAGACAGCACTTAATCTCGCTTTGAATTCTTTCCTACTTTTATTGTTCCCCCATGACTGTCCCTATACCAACACAGCCTAATATCGAACCTGGACTATCGGACCAAATGCACATTGCTTTAAATCTTTTGGACACAATTCTTAAAACTGCTACTAACCGGGTCGAATTGGAACGTTCATGGGCAGCCATTGAACAAGATATAACTATCCAGGAACAGTTGGAAGCTAGACAACGCCGACGTAGAAATATTCCCTAGTTTCCTTTACCAAAGGTTGACGTTACCCTCTTCTCCATCTTTTACCCACTTTCGGATGCCTTGACACTGTACTTTTAATCCTTAAGTACAGACTCAGGAACAACATCTTTCTGGCGTCGTTGCCAAGGACCAAGGTTACGAAATCTTTTTCCCTGGGAAAACGACATTTGTTTTTCGTTGAAAGTGTTACCCTTTGATAGTGAACAAAGAGTACACACCTTTTAAGCATTTTAATATTTCACTTGGTGACTCCACAAGAAATAAATTGGCATCCGGTTGAAGGAATACTAGACAAAACCCGGATGGTAAGCAGATTACGCCCGTTACTGATCCCGAAAAAATTCTAAAGGCGAGAGGCTCTTTTAAGCCAACCGCTACATTTTACAAACTTAAAACCCCATCACTGAAGACTAAGAGTCCTTCCAAACCCTCAACTTCGCTCAGTCCTCTCTTTGACGCTAAAGATTCAACGCCCATCTACTCCGAACTTAGGAGTGAGATTCATCCAACGGTCCCCTTAGTGCACAAAGGAAAGGGCCCTGTTGAAAGTTCATCGACCTTTGAAATACCATCTTTTATTCAGTTGAATTTCCCAAATTCACCAAATTCTGAAGATTGTATTACACAATCGGTCCCCACACCCATCGATTCTCCTGATTTCATCTCTTGAAAATCCGAGGAACCGAGTCCTCGCGTGCCTTACCTTTCCTCATCAAATTTTCCTCTTCG
The DNA here is from genome assembly GCA_000966675.3 of Picea glauca. NCBI lineage: Eukaryota > Viridiplantae > Streptophyta > Pinopsida > Pinales > Pinaceae > Picea > Picea glauca. Next base: position 213,158 of record JZKD02S1910420.1, read on the forward strand.
CGAAGAAAGTAAAGATTCCCTTTTAATTTTCCAAAACCCCCTTTACAACTCTCCACAAACAATGATGGCAGCCACCGGAGGAGGAGGTGGAGGGTTTATAGGAGGAGGCGGAGGGTTTATAGGAGGAGGAGGAGGAGGAGCCCCTCTAGGAGGAGCTGGAGGCCAAGGGCCTGCTCCCCCTCCCAGAGTGTTTGCGAAAGTCGCAGCCAGATATGCTCCATTAGTATTTCCCGTCCCTCTACATGATCTTCCAGAGAATTACATAAAAAAATTACCGAAGTTCACCGGGGAAGGGGATTTGACCGCGGCCGAACATATTAATTTTTTCGACCAATTCACAGATATCTTTGGTATCGAGCATGAGGATGTATATTCGAGACTTATTGTCCAAACATTCGAAGGCCAGGTCCAAACTTGGTTTCAAAGCTTGCCTGCAGCATCTATCATGTCTTATGACACTTTGGAAGATGCTTTCCTCAGAAAATGGGGCGAGAGAAAAGACCATCTCTATTATTTAACCGAATTTGGGTCTTTGAAGAAAAAGAACTCAGAAACAGTCATGGAATTCATTCAAAGATTTAACAAACTGTACAATAAAATCCCAGCCGAGGTTAAACCATCTCAACCTGCGGCCAAAGTGACTTTCGTCGGAGCTTTTGAGACGGATTTTTCACTCCTTTTGCGAGAGAGAAGGGGAGCCACCTTAAACTGAATGCAGGATGATGCGGTAGAAATAGAGTCTAACATGATGGCTTCGAGTAAGCTTAAATCTAGATTAGAGACTAGAAACTGAGAGACCAAGCGTTTTAGAGAACAAGCAGGTCCTTCAGGGTCAAATAGATCCACTGAGGATAGGGTGGACGATATGGCCAGAGTGATTAAAGAACTGTCAAATAAAATATCCAGAATGGAACTCGAACAGGCCAAAGCTGACTCTTACCCTAAAAAGGATTTCAAGAGGAACCCAAACCCCCCAAACCAACAAATACAAATAAAAAATTAACATCAAAAAATACAAGCTCCCTTAAAGACTGAAAATTTTATAGGAGCGAATGATTTTCAAGACTTCGGAGATTCAGACAATGATGTCACGAACTTCGGTGATGACTGCAATCAACCATATCTGACTCGCGAAGACTATGAAAAATCTTTAAACATGCAACAACCACCAAATGAGGGTGAAGAAGGTGATCACACTGATATCTGTGGATCTCAACCAGAAACTGAGATGATGATGGTTGAGTTTCAACCCAAGTACAACTGAAGATCTAAGAGTAAGCCCACCTCGACGACTCAACCCAAGAAAATCCTTCAAAGAGGTCAAGCTTATGAACCTCCTTCGGAAGAGACCTTATTACCCAACAACAAAACTAAAGTAGTAAGCACTCAAGAGTTCAAAGTGAAAAAAGTTGAAACCCAGACACAAGAAACCAAACTAGTAAATAAAGTTACGTCTTCAACCAGGACCATGAGGGATAAAGCGGTCCAGACAAATAAGTATGAAAGGAAATATGTGTAAGTCTCAACCAAAGAAGCAGACAAGGTGAGCGGAGCTTTCAGTTTTGAAAATGAGTTAAACAAAATTAAGATACCAATCCCTTTGGTAGAATTAGCGAAAAACCCCGTTTATCGGAAACAAATTACCAAAGCGATGGGTGTATCTGAGCTAGAAAGCCAGTCTGATGTTTTAAACTTGGAAGATGATAAACCTAACATCACCTTTGGTCCCCATTTTGAAGGGTCCAAAGACACCATTTCTCTCTTTTATATCACTCTGAATGTGTATGATCAGTTGCTGCATAATTGTATGTTAGACTCCGGAGCTTCCCATAATGTTATGCCCAAGATTATAATGGACAA
>JZKD02S1910420.1:215027-240674 GCA_000966675.3 Picea glauca
TCCCATTTCCTTTTTATTATTTCTTTTGAAATGTCATTTACAATAATAGAACATGGAATTAAAATGAATCTGGGAAGATGGTGGGCTTGTAAGGAGTGAAAAATGATATAATGAATGAGAAATGAAATGGATATTGTTCCATTAAATAAAATAACATTTACCTTTAGAAATGACATACCCTTAATTTCCAAAAAGAACACTTTAAACTGTAGGTAATATAAAAATTAAAACATAGTAACTTTCATATCAAACCCAAAGTAGAGCTCTAGAACTATCAGACTCAACCAATTAATTCTTATTGTTTCTTCCTTCATGTTTGACCGAACAATAACACCACTTATATACATACTATTCATAATTCCAACCATCATCGATCATACACAAAGAATTTTAGATCAAACATGAGGAGGTTGAGAAGAAGGACATGCCATCGAACTTAACCATTCACATCAATCGATTTCAATTGCTACACAATGGACTAGGTTCGAGAGTATTTATTCAATTAGCTGGTCACTTTTCCATTTTCTAAAAATCAAATGACTCGATCCCAAGACAACTATAATCAATTTCAATCCACTGTAGAATTTGTTTTTTTCCTTTACATAGTCCTTGTCATATGATAGGTTATCAACATAAGCATTCCATCAATTAAAATAGGACACACCCAGTGAGCAATGGAGTGCAATATAAGCCAAAAAATACTCAACATACGAGGTTGGTATCAATATTCCATTATTTTCTAAGTGACAGGTCGGGTTTGAAACCCTGATATTCTTTTATTTTAATCAATATACAATCTTCAAAACAACCAAAACTCCTGCATGTAGTCAGCCAATAAACCAAGCAACCAATCTCTCTACTATCAGGTAGACATATAAACATTTCAAAACCCAAGTGTAGTTTACAAAATTCACGACAACTGAGAACAATGTTTGAACAAACAGGTGGATGAGACAACTCAACAAGCGGGGTTTGTAACATGAAACAAAAAACCTCCAATAAATTTACAACAAGGATGGACACAATCTCTTCCAAGGTGGTCGTAAGGTAAAATCCAATTCTGCATTCATTCAAACTGTGGAATTCCATCTCGACAGGGCCACAACTCTCTCATGAATGGAGCAGGAGGTTAAAATTACCACAAAAAGAACCTAGAACCTGACTGTTCCTTTTTTTTATTCACCATAAAAAACCATCCAGGATAATACCATGAGACATAGGTGAAAACAAAATAAATTTTCCATGAAATATCAACAACAAGGAGAAATAATAACCATCATTTATCCTAGGCGTAACCACCGAATAAATTCAACATGAAGGATCATTAAACAAATTCCAATTTGAAAAATTCGAAACACCAACCAATATCATTTGCAAAGACAGAATACACATCCAACCACCATATCTTTCAGACAACAAGAACTCTGCATACAAATTCTAAGAGCCAACACATAGATTCTATCTAGAGCGAGGCTAGAATGATGAATGGAAGGGAGAGAGTCACCATACCTATGAGGAAAGCACCAAAAAGAACCAAGGACCACCACTATTCTCCAATGGTCAAGAAAAATGGAGGAAAACTAACCAAAGAAACCAACTGTGTGACAAGGTGAGGGTGGTGAGCTCAAGGTGGGAAAGAACGATGTGCAATAAATGCACATCGCTTCTCCACCTTTCCATTAATTTTCATCAACCATAGCTAGGGTGGAATACATTCAAACTCCATTAAGTGCATTAATCAACCATACAAATCCAACATGCCACTTCCATTTCCTTTTTATTGGAACAAAAACCCTCATATACCATAGTTTTACACTAGCACCATAATATTATATGCCCCATTTTAAATTGTAACAATTCCCTTATTTGCAAGGATTGAATTGGCCTCGAACAATTATATAATCCATAACTATTTTCCACATAACATAACCATTACCATGAACACAATATATCATGAATGCAATATATTATAACCAATGTGAGTGTGAGTCGAAGTCCAAAATTTAACCATGTGCCAGAGCAGATGTATAGTAGTTATGAGCGAAGTACTTGTCACTTTCTTTCATCTTTTAAATTGTCAGCCATTATAATCATTGATTGCATATGAAAATTTGTTCGAATTTTTTTGTTTTCTCAAATTGTAATATGCTTAGTAAAGTCGTCATGAACGCAAATTAGAGAAGTGTTTCCTCTTCATCATGATTCAAACAAGGGGGTCCCACCTATCTAGATATTATTTAGTATATGTATATAAATAGTAAGGCATTGTAATCCATTTGCAGGAAGGGGTACTATGTTGTGCTTCTGAGTGTCAACACTGCGCACTGCTGTGTAGGATTATATTACTGTTGCCCTTAAAATTGTTGTGCATTATACTGTGGTTGTACTACAAACTGCTGCGCGGGATTATATTGTGGATGGTGTGTGTTGTTACACTGTGGCTGTTGTGCAGGTTGTCCCGTTACATGTTCATTTTGCACCATGTATGTATCTGCAATCCTTTATTTCATTATCTCCAAGGTTCTACACTTGTTGTCTTCGCGTCCAATTGACTTACAAAAGTTAAAAAATGTTCTCTTCCATACTGTATGATACTTCTTCATTAAGGGGCAATGATAGGGATCATGTCCATGTGTTTTGTAAATCTCACACCATGGTCCTTGTTGTTCCTGAGATTAAACTTAAGGCTCAAAGAGCAATGTAAGACATCAAGCAAGTTTAAATAGAGTGCTTTTTAAAAGTTCTTTTTCTACCTTAGTTATATGAGAAAAATTCCTTAAATGAAATTAACAGTATGGCAACACAGAGGCCGTATTTTCGTTTTTGAGTCGAAATTGTAATATCGAATGATGTGGGAGAAAAATACAAAACTTTTAAACAAAGCAAGGCATTAATTTCTGAAGAGTATCACCTTGTTGCAGTGGAAGAAAATAGTTAGTGTAACCTTGAATAAAGTATAAGATATAGTAATCCACATTGCTCGTAGGTATTGATTTACTCACAGTAAATGCAGAGGAAAAATTGCTTACTTAACAAATTACTGATGTAATGTGATTACATTAGTTGTTGTACTAAATTGAAAACAAACATTTCTCAAGGAATTTCTTAAAGGAATACTGAGATATGGAAAAACAGAAGAAACACATAACCCAAACTAAACAAAATTTGGAATCTTTGTCTGCACTTGTATTAATACTCAATAAGGAGAGTTTTATGTATTACATTCGGAAAGAAGCAACTATTAATAGATATTCAATCTATGTATTTATACAAAAATATCACAACTCAAATGGTTGGACTTATCATAATTTAAAATAGCAAATATTTGAAATAAGGAAACAAAACATAGAGAATGTTGAGCATCATTGGAAATCTCTTTGTCTACTGGCCAAAACACTTCCTTTTCTCATTCCTTTAGGTTAGACATATATGTCGTCCGATCTTCTTGATACTTTGGCACAATATTTAAGATGTTCTTTGTTTGCTTCCATATTTCCCTCAAATATGTTAATAGCATGCAAATGTTCTTTACTTGTTTCCAGATGTGCTTGTTTTCCCATATTCAATACGTAGGATGCATTTGCTCACTAATTTCACCACCAAACTTGAAGGTTCAATTGCTTCATTCACCTCGAAAGTGTATAAATTCCTCTCTACCCGAGGCAAATTTTCTTGTATCCTTTTTGCTTCTTGAGATATGACCTATAATTGCAATCTTGGGTTTACTGTCCATTTATTTATTTGAAGGAGATCAATTTGGTTCATTTTCTGAATGGTCGTCAAAGATTCTTCTTTGATTGTTTTGGAATTATACTGGTTCTTTGCTATATCAATTTGACCTAGGGCTTTGGAGATAGCATTTCCTTCAAAATAAATTAGTCCTTTGACTAATGATGACAACGCTTCTAGACAAGCTTCATTTACCTCTCTGACAAGTCTTTTGCTTTCTGCTAGATTTGTTTCCCATCCCTTTAAATCCATATCACCTATTATTTGTTCAGAAAGAGAAAGCCTAGGAACATCCGAGACATCATTCTTTGTTACTTAACTCAAGTTGAGTGAGCTTCTATTTCTTTGATGTAGATGTTTTTCAGGGAAAGTTCTACTGTCTGGTAGAAATTCTGGATGGCATCAACCTTCATAAAAATATCTTGTTGGGCCTTTTCCAATTTTTTGTTTATTTCTAGTGCTTGAGTCTGGAAGGTTGAGATATCCACTGAGGTACCTTCAGTCAACTCTAGCCTAACTTGCAATTGTTTTATTAGTTCAACATGTTGGGTGATCAGTCCTTGATTGAACTATGAATTCCTTTGGAGCTCATCAAAGTTGGTCCGGAGTTGTTGAATTTGTTGTTTATCATTTTCTTTGATCTGCTCAAAGTCTCGACTCATTCTATTCTAGATAGTCTGCTCAGTTGTGTGTATTTTATTTTGAACTTTCTCTACCAAAATGCACTTATGTTGCAGTTGTTCAGCTAAATTTTCCACATACCATTGATTAGCAGTGGCGAAAGCGCCCAATGAACCCGCAACTTCCTTTGAGAATTCTATATCATCTTGGTTCTGTCCATCGTACACCATTCTTTTCCTTTTGACTATCGCTCCATATTTATGATGTTTTTCTCATTTGGTGATGGCCCTCCGTTTCTTGCTGAAGAAGAAGTCTAAAGGAGACATCTCTGCAGGCGAAATTGGAGTGAGATCACCGATAAAAATGACTTCGAAACTAGGATTTCCGAAACTTGAATGCAACGGTGTCAATGAAGTAATATGGGTACCTATCTCCATGGATGGTTTTTGCTCAGCAGTATGGGAAGTAGATGTGGCTGGTGTAGAAGGATATGTATCCTGCCCCTAGTTTAGGAAATATTTGATATGAGTCATTGCCTGAGGGCCTAATGGACTTGATAATGAAGCTTCCAATTCCTGAGTTAAAAATTCAACACTCTTTGGGTTTTCCTCAGTATCCTATTTACCAGAGTCCCCTCATTTGAAACTCGGAGGTACAAATTCCTTTGTAGGTGAAGTGGCTACTGATTCTCCCTGTAGTACTTTCAACAATCCATTTTGTCTGGGTCTTTCAAAACTGAGGAAACTGGCCTGTTGATCTAGGGACAAGGTTCAAAATCTATTTAGAACTTCCTCATAAGACCCGAATCCCATGAATATTTCATCATGTGGGGAGTTTTCATGCACATATCTCTTCAGGTTGTATTGGGCTAGGTGGTTTTCCATGATTTTGTGTGGGTCATTCTTTTTAAATTCGATGTCAACCAACTTGACATCCTCCAAAGATGCAGCCTCCACTTTGGAGTGACCAAAGTATAATAATGAAAACATACCAACCTAGAGAGGGAAGGTAGGCCATACCTTTTTCTGTGCTACTTTCAGCTCCTTACTGATGCCCCCTGTTACTGTTTGATAAGATACTTCTTGGCATACTAGCTAGTTTGGTAAAAATATCGAGAGAGTATGGGGGGGTACTGAGCATCTGAAAACCCTGATGTAAGAGAAGTTTTCTTCGATGAACCAATATGCTATTTTCCCCATATTTCCCATGATTCTGTCTGAAATTCGAGGGGGTGGGAAACCATATAAATCTATATGAACATGGACCACTACATGGTGACAGATTTCATAGAAGAAGGCCTTGTCTTCCCACAACTTGGAGTGATAGAAGTGAATAGGTTTAGCGTTGGTCGGGGTACAACTCCAGTTCATCAGTGGGAAAGGGGTTATGATGAAAGTAACATCCATGATATACGCAGACACATATAAAGGATCCAACTGTCCCTTTTATTTAGCCAATTTGTATTCTGTGATTTTTTTGGCCAAATTATTTGAAAACATCTTGGCCCAGTTAAAAGCATAACCCTTAGCCACCTCGTGCATGATCGAAACCCATTCCACCGGGAAACAAGTGGGACTCTTCTTCCCGAATAGTATACATATCATCATAGCTACACAAATCATGTGAGTATCCAATGACATTGTGACATTCATGCCATGAGCGTCGACCCTGAACTTCTCAGGGTGCCCCCACTAGGACTTGATTAGATCATGATAACTCTTGTCATATTGAATGCATTCTTGCTTCTCAAACTCTAACATAAATGCAATATTGTAAGTATATTTAGGCTTGGGAGACAACTTATACATTACTTGGAGGTGTTCTGGTCAGAATGAGCCAACTACAACTTTCTAGTGGTTGGTGATGCTCCTAGTTTGGACTTTGATGTTCTCCAAGGCCCAACCTATCATGTCATTATACGACATGAGTATCGGCCAAAAAAATACCTTGTGTAGCTCTGATTGAACTATATACATGATTTTAGATCCGTAAGTATCGTCCACTTCATCGCTAGAATCTTCTGGGAAATTTATAACCTCATGTTCCAAGATCGCGAACACTTGTGTCCAAGACTTAACAGAGTTTATAGCTCATGGAGTAGTATATGACAAAATGTCCGCATTCAGATTTGAACCTTCAAAAACTACATCAATATTATTCATCATCTTCCATGGTGCCATGATATCGATAAAAAAATGAGGATACATGTTACTGAGGAATTGCATGAGCTTCTCAATCAGATAAAACTTACTACTTTGCCAAAGATGAAAATGAAATTAAAAATCAAGTATCTTTATTCACATCATTTGCATTGATCCGAGTATACCTTTACCGACGAAAAATTTATTGAATTTAATGGGAAAGTATACCCAGTGATCCACAATCTATGCTAAAAATCATTACCGTTGATTTGTGATAAATGCCATTAATATTTAGCAGTTTGTGTTTAGGAGTTTTGGATGAAACAAAGTTGAAATTTCCCGAATCGCGAATCATCGAAACGTTAATTACGAGATAATATATTTTAAAATATTAATTAATCATGTTTAACTTTAAGTGATTTCAGATATTCAGACTTCGGGATTTTTAAATGTAGCTCGAGAACAAATCCCCGAAACCTGAAACTGCGAAATGATTAATTATCCGATAATCACTTTTAAGTCTTAATTAATCCTATTTAAGTTTAAGCGCTTCGGAAATTCAGACTTCAAAGATTTTAGGATATGATGAAGGGTAAACATCCGAAGCTCGAAGTGTGAATACGCTAATTATCTCTTGATCAAGATTAATTTAATTAATTAAAAAATACGACTTCGACATTCTAGTGCTTTGTGGATTTGTGTATTATCCCTTTGTTATAATTTCGAAAGGTCATCCCCTGTAGTGACTTGTCGAAGATGTCTTCATTCTAGATGACATGTCAAGAACAGGGGATGCCAAGTGTTACTTAGAATTGTATGAATCTTTAGATGAACATTTTGGAAATGGGTGCCACATGTCAACCTAGGGAGGATTCAAATGATACACATGTACTATGAATCGAGTCCTTTAAAGGTTTATGAAAAGTGTTGAACGAACACTTTCAGGCTTCAGGTCCTTTATCGTTAAGACTTCTCAAAACGCCCGAAGCATGAAGCTCTAGAGTGACCTTTAGTGATTTGACTCTTAACACTCAGGTGACTCTAAAACTCTGGGAAAAATAGGATCGTTTGATCAAACGAGGAAACTTCATCAACGACGGATATCATGTGCGCCTTATTATCGATTGATTAGAAATGAATTTGTTTTAAATTTCAAAAGTTAATTTATGAGTTACCACTTTGGGAAAGATGAAGTTGAGAAAGTAAAGCTCAAAGTTTAGGATTATATGTGTTCCAACATAGGCTCCATCTGGGGATCACGTCTCCTTGCGAGGCGTGGAAGAACAATAGACCAAGTTCCTTTATTGGCTAAATGGAGTCATCATTGTATTTATGGGAAACACCTTTGGGAAATAATCATACAGAGAAAAATTGGACTTCAGCCGAGTCTCAAAAAACCTTCAAAACACAATCAATTATTGATCTCAAGTTAGGCTACTAATAATTTCATTTTCCTGAAACTGAATTTGGATTTTCTTAATATAATCAAAACAACTTTAACTGGAATATCATACTTTGGTTGATTTCATTCGCATCAAGGAAAAGTAATTTCAAAATTTTATTTTGGGAATCCCTTGTCGGTTTAGAATGTAAATATTATCAGAAAGAGAACTAGATACCAGAGTATGTTTATACATGTATGACAACCTTACAAATATCATAGATATTGCTTCACTGCCAACGAGCCTGTTCAGTACCCCGATGAAGTTATCTACATCTCCCATTGAATTTCCTTTCACCACTTCAATTAACAATTTTTCATTTTATTGAGATTAGGGCAATCATTACATGAATTTGCTTTCATCATCTCTTTTGAACAAAATGGGGGCAATCAAATTATGAATTTCCTTTCACCATTTGTCTTGGACTAGAAGGGGGCAATCATTTTATGAATTTCCTTTCACCATATGTCTTATATTTTTTATATTTTTTAAGTGGGGGCAATCAATTTGTATGTATCATACAAGGGATGATATCTGCTTAAAATTTAACAGTGTAGGTCTGTCAACAATTTTTTATTATACTTTGGACCAAATCTCTCCCGATCTTCAATACATCTTTTCCTATAGGGAAGATTTTATGGGGAATTTTTATTTTCCAGGGATTAGCCTTGAGTGAATTAATCAATTAAAATATGTTAGAAGAGATAAAGTTATCAGGATTAGCCTAGACATACTTTCTTTCAGTTAAAATCAGAGGAACATAAATATTTTTGCCTAATCTTGTTTTGAAGATATGTTTTTAAGTTTTTAGAGTCAAGGAAAAATTATTTATTTCTACGAAGACTTAAGGATAGGTAGTGAATATCAGAATAGAGTAAAATCTCGAAGATAGGAAAAATGAAACAAAATGAGGAATCAGAGGGTCTTGTTGGCCCTCGACCAAGTTTTGAGGAAACCTTGTTAAGGTTTGGACCACTTTTTGGAATTCACCACATTGGTCAAGGAAGGAGTGCCCAGGCGGAGCTGAGATCGTGGATCTCACTAATGTTGTAGGCTATGTGGACCCAATAAGGGGTTCTCTAGAGTTTTTGATGGTTTTTGTAATGGGTTATGGGATGTCATCCCATGGGGTTTACTCATGATTATGCATTATTGTAAGGGATTGTAAAAGTATAAATAAGTAAGAATGTATTGTAGAAAGAGAGAGCAAAGTCTTGGTAGCTAAGTGCAATTAGTTTTGAGTTTCTTTGTGAAACATAATGTATATATGTTAAGGCTATGTGCTCGATAGAGAAGTTGGCTCTGTGCCTTGACCTAGTTTGGGAAGGAGGATCTGGTGCTCAGTGCGCAAATCTCCTGTCTGGTGCGAAGATCGACTCTGTGGCTTAGTGCATAGGAGAAAATGAATGTAATATTTGGATGAATAATAAATAAGGTGAAGCAGTTGGTGGATGTAGCCCCACAATGGGGTGATCCACATATATCTTGTGTCTTTGGTTTTCTTTGTGTTATGTTGTTTAGGTTATGAATCTGCTCAGTTCTTTGATTATTATGTATGATAGATAGATCTGTTATTGTTTAAGTGTTTACTTGTGATAAGGGTAAATGAATGTTAGATATAACTCAGTGCTAAGTGCTTAGGATATATGATCAATTACTGTTACTGCGCCGATCTATATTTTTGTTTGTTCTGTGATTTTAATAAATCTAATGAACTAATGCATATATCCTTTTAAGTGTTACTAGAATACCCTGTGAAGTGTTGCTATCACAGATCTGTGTCCCATCTCGATTACAGACACTTGCGTCCTGTAAACCCCCCTTATTCTACCTCGGGTGAGACTTTGCCTACTCCACAGGTGTTGTCAAAAGGGCTAGTAGTTAGGGTTTTGTTGGTGCGCTATTGAGTGTTGAACCCTGGGTTTTCCCTTGTGCCAACAAATGGTTCTATTTCCGAGACCTATAAATGTTATTGCTGGGAACTGAAGTAAAGAAAAGAGAAGCTCTGTGTGTAGATATGATGCTGAAGTGAACAATACTCTACTTGAATTTCAAAGCTCCGTGCTAAGAAAGAAATCCGATCTGAAGAAAAGAGGTAAGAACTGAAAAGAGGTAAAGATTTGTGCTTTGATAAGAGTAAGATAAGTGAAAAAATTTGTTTCGAAAGCATGAATTTAAGTATGTTTAATAGATTATGTTCTAGTCTGAAGGTTAGGGCATAGTTGGAAGAAAGAGTTGATCTGAGTAAATTTAATGGAAATGAAGAAATATATGTTATTCCTATGCATAAAAAGAGTTTTTGGACTAATAAATGGATGCAGGAACCTGGAAAGAATTTTTGCAGAATGCAGGTCCAACACTGTGATCCTAGTGCACCGTACAAAAAGGTTGGGGAACATTTAAAAGGAAAAGAGGATTGACATTGTGCTATAATTGTAGAAGGATAGGACATCTTGCTAAGGAATGCCCCGGTATAGGTCCTATTTGTCTTTGTTGTAAGATTGTTGGTCATGAAGTTGAGGATTGTCCTAGGATGATTGCTAAAGTTGAAAGGATGAACATAAGACAAGAAAACTACGAAGAAAGTCAAGAGACTAAGGGCATGTTATAAAGTTCTAAAGAGAAAAGGTTAGAGGAAGTTAAGACTATGTTAGTACAATTGAAAGAAATGATGGATGTTCACAAGGATGTCAGTTTACCATAGATCCTAAAAGTAAAACAATGCATAAGTACAATAATAGAAGACTTCGACATAGACTATGTCTTGGATGAAGAAATACAAGTGAATATTATGATAGAAGACACTTGGGAAATTTTGGGAAAGCCTACTATGGTAACTTCATTGGGAATGATAGGCTTATTTAAGGGAAAGATGATAACTTTATGTGGAAGAGTTACTAATGTACCTATTATTATTCATGGAACGTTGACTTAAGAGGAATTTGAAGTCATTAAGTTTGTTGAGAACAACGTCCCTTTCCCACTTTTGTTAGGTAAGACTTGGATTGAGAAGAATCAGATTAGAAGGAAAGCAGAGGAAGAAGCTACAGAAAAGAAAAAGCAAGAACTAAGGGATTTCATAGCTAGAAAAATAGATCGACTCATAGAAGAATGAGAGGATAAGTCGAAGCAAAAAAACAAAGTAACAACGCAGGAGGGACATACAACAAGAGAATTAGTTGTCAAAGTTGAAAGAACGCAAGAAGGTTTGAAGGACCTATCCATTCAAGAAAGAAGTATGTCCACTCAAGAAGTGTTAAGAAAAGGGATATTAACTTCAGACCCTTTGAGGGAAAAACAATAGTGCGAAGTCACAATGCTAGGAGAAGATAAGATTAAGAATGTAAAGAGGATTCCAGAAACAGTTAGAGATACTCAGATCATAGGGTAAAAGGAAAGGAAGATCAATAAGAAGAAAGCTAAGTTGGAAAAACTACAGGAAGCTGCAGAAAACAGATGGAAAACTTCATAGATTGGAACCTCAGAGGAGGTAGGTTCCTAGGATTTGAACCTCGCTGGAACAACAGGACCACACAGAATGGGACTTTTCCCTGGCGAAGCTATATGACTGTTGGAGGTGCCCCGACCATTAGAACGATGCTCCAAAACGGTTAGAAAATGAATTTATGGGATGATGGACCTCTTTTTGATTTTGAGACCACGCCATAATGGACATATTCACGTTGATGGAAGCATCCATGGCCATTGGAAGAATCCATTATGAGGCCCCGCTTATTTAACCCATCGGATGCTGCGTTGGGACCATTTTTTGCTACCCGTGATTAACTGAGCTAACATAGAATTGTCTAAGTGTCGAGTTGTGTTATATGAAGCTAGACCTCACCATTCATTTGTCTACCCTGCCTGTCCATTCATCTAACTCGACCTGTCTATTAAAAGTTAGAATGTTGGGCGAACATAGAAAATTAGAGAATTCTGTCGAGGAAGTCCTCAAGAATCTAATGGAAGAAAAACCATTATCTGAAGGTGTCCAGGCATCATCGAATAGGGGATTGCAAACTTTCCCTTAGACTAGATGTCGTTCTGACCATGTTAACCCCGTGAATGAGCAATGAAGTAAGCACCACGACGATCTGGCTAATGCAAGGCAGATCCCATCCATCCTACCAGAGTATATCCCACCTTTGGCTAGCGCAGTTAAACATGAAAACATCCCATGATATTTTGAGTACACTATATTCACCGCACACATTCCTAAAGGAATACACGTAGTCGAGAGTTAGTTAGGAAAGATCCTGCTACTGAAGAAGAACGACTTCAATTTAGGAGACATAAATTACTATGTTATTCTAGCGCCCCACCGCTACTTGATGAAGTCAACTGGGAAGAAGCCTCACCTCGTCTCCCAGCCATGGATTAAGGGATTGGTGTAGTATACTTTGCTGAATGTGATGAAGATTCCCCATTTTGGCTACCACCAGGAGGTTAATACTTGCGTTAAACTCCTCTTGTCGTGCTATCATGGCGGATACCTGTGGCTTGATCGAAGGATTACTGTGGATCCAACGCTGATCCATCATATTACAAGATTAAGCATGAAGGGACCTGACCCTCAATAGTTTTATCCAGGGAAGGCCTTAAACCGCTCCCTGGAACATTTCATCAAGGAATCTTATGACGAAGTCAAAAAAGGAAAGCAAGGTTACAAGGTAGCCTCTATACAGGATGGCACAACGCACCTCTCTTTCCAACTCATAGATGGCAAGCTCACAAGGAAGAACCACTCCACACAGGTCACCAAGTTCGTGGTGGACCTTGTAGTAAAATGTGTGGAGGGCATGCAAATGAACTGGGTTAGTTACCTCGTCAATGAACTAGAGAAATATTGTCACGAAGCCCAGGATTTGGGATATGAATTCCACTTCAACTGGCTAATCGTGTTGATTGCATTTTTCTCTTGGAAAATGCTTGAAGGAGCCACCTTTTTGGAGATCAAAACCTAAGAGTCGTTGGGTGCTAGGTTTTCCACCTTGTGGTACACCAAAGACATGACGAAGTAGTGGCAATCCAACACTGTGTTTCATGCATATTATCAACAATTGAAGGTTTCCATAGAGTCATTTCCATGCATGACACCATGCACCCTGCACTAGTACAGAACAATAGAAAAATTCCACACAAATCCACATTTCATCTATATCACTGCATGCAGAGATGAGAACAAGGAAGAGTTACAATCATACTACAAGATCACATGGAACATATCACAAAGGAGTGGCCGGAGGAATTTCTGGTATTTGTCACTAATGCAAAACTCTCCGACACTAAAACCATAGGAGGCCCCATGGTCACCTGAGTTGAGCATGTTGGAAAATCTAGTGGGATAAGGAATAAGAAGAAGCATGAATAAATCTAGGATATAGAGACTAATGAGGAGGATAACGCCTCTGAAGAAAACGGGTCTGGATTGCTTAGAGGAGGAGGAGAAGACGAAGCAGATGGACAATGAGGAGGGGATGATAAAGGAAGAGGTGAAGCTACACTGCCTGAAGACCCTCCTATAGAAACAATCACACCACAGAAGAGGAAGGTTTCTCCACAGAAACCTTCAACATGAAAGAAGATGCGCGCCAGTAAGCCCCAGTTAGAGGCCACGCTCACAGAGGACGATATCAGTTTGGTTCATAGAGTTATGGAAGACACTTCCAAGGATATATTGTAGAGATATGGAGTGAAGCAGGAGGAGCTATATGGAAGGGTCGAGAATGAATTAAAGGAAGTACAACAAGATATTCATTTGGCCTGTGCAATACCTACTGTTGTTCCTGAGTCTGTACTTAAGGCTTAAAAGTACAGTGTCAAGGCATCCGAAAGTGGGTAAAAGATGGAGAAGAGGGTAACGTCAACCTTCGATAAAGGAAACTAGGGAAGATTTCTACGTCGACATTGTCTAGCTTCCAACTATTCCTGGATAGTTATATCTTGTTCAATGGCTACCCATGAATGTTCCAATTCGACCCGGTTAGTAACAGTTTTAAGAATTGTGTCGAAAAGATTTAAAGCAATGTGTGTTTGGTACGATAGTCCAGGTTCGATATTAGGTTGTGTTGGTACAGGGACCGTCATGGGGGAACAGTAAAAGTAGGAAAGACTTCAAAGCAATATTAAGTGTTGTCTCGATTTGGTCGAATAACAAAGAATTTACGGTTTTAGGAATAAAATAGGGATGCAAATCAAAGGCTCTTTCCCGTAACTATATTATATTTAAATCAAAGGTGTGAGGTGGGAGAAAAACATTTAGCTGTCTATAGTGTAAGGCTTCTACCAGAGTAGTATCTCACAAATAAACAGAAGAGGAAAATGTAAGGAAATAACCGATGTAGCAGAGAATATATGTAGAATTCTGAAAATGCAGATTGGTCTTACACCCGCTGATAGCTGGTGCAGAGGAAAGACAATAAACAATTACAGAAAACCAAAATTCATTCGCTATAGTAGTGGTTGTACTAAAGTATAACGAAGCACATCAATTATGAATATGAAATGAAATGAAATATGAAATACAAAGAAACAAACTTGTAACACAGTCGTGATGGAATTGAGAATCTTCAGATTTTCTTGTATTAACTTCTCAAATGTAAAAAACTCTATTAAAATCGACACAAAAAGGTCCAGCCCCGTTTATTTCTTTCTGTGATATATTTATACAATTTTACAAATTAGGTAGAATCTCAATAGTCATAAAATTTCGGTTATGATAGGGAGGAGAGCAATCACTCCATTTCTCCTTCTCTGTCTTCACTTGGTGCTAGGTGTTGGTTGTCGCGCAGACTCAGTACAGACAACACATCTTTCGACTAGCTGAGATATTAACCGAGACGGTTCTGCCTGACAGCTAGCTTCAAAGAAGTAACATTCTCGGGCTAACTGTTGCAGCCTGTCTTCCATCTGTCCATCGATGATGTCTATGGCACATAGTTGCACACTAGGTTTGATCATGCACTTATCAACTTGGACTATGTCCACCATAGTCATCTAAGAGATATCGGCTGAATCTCTTTCTTCCCTTTCCTTCAGATCAAGTGAGATCTGTTCCACATTCATTTGCATCAATGCCTCGGCATTGCCTCCGCTGTCAATGCCCAATAGCTCACTGTCTATAGAATTAAAGGCCTCCTCCAAGGAATTGGTTATATTTTGGGCTTGCTACTTGCCTTCGACGATGTTATGCTCCCATTCCTTTAACAGAATGTTTCCTCAGGTTTGCTCTGAAATGGTGAATCTGGGAGTACCCGCCGAAACCCTATTTTTTGTGGCTATTACCACCTCCTAGAAGGAGACCCGAGCTGCTCCTGCATCCCTTTCTCTGGCTGATAAATTCTTAGAAACCTGATTGACCAACAAACAGTTTTCCCGGATCGCTCCCACCTTGGCGAGCAAATTCTGTTGTTCCAAAGAGATTCTGCTTCGAATCTCAATCGCCTGGGATTTGAACATCCCGATGTCTATCATTCTATTGTCGACGATCTCCACCTTAGCTTGCAACTACTCAATCAATTCCCTTTGCTGGCTTGCTTGCATCCGGCCGTCTTGGACCACCAGCTGTGCTTGCTCAAGTTTAGTTTTGAGCATCTCTATTTCATTTTTATCGGCCAATCTGGCCTGCTCCAGTTCCACGCTCACCTGATCTCTAGAATTCTCCGCTGTTGTGGCCAGTCTGGCTTCAAGGGTCTTAATTAGGCGATTTTTTCTTTTAAGTTGGTTTTTTAGGAGCCCGACTGAGAATTGATTCATCGAGGTGTAGGCTCCTAGTGTGCCTACTATTTCAGTGGAGAATTGCTCATTCTTTTTATCCTTTCCCTCGGTCATTATTTTATACTTCTTTGCAGTCGACTCTCCTTCTTGATAAAACTCTCTTTTCACTACTGCCTTCCTCTTTTTATCGAATAAAAAATCATTTGGAGGGAGTTCTTCTACTCTTATGGGCCTCAACTCCTCATTGAATATCCATCCCTCACTGATGTTTCCCTGTGTCAACTGCAAAGGGGTGACTGACGTGATGGGTTCTCCATCCTGTTTCGCCGATTTTCCCGGAGTATCGACCAAACTCTGCTTCTTCGGCGGTTCTGGAGTCCTTATCTCTGTCTCCATATTCTGTTTCTTTGGCGGGTCTGGTGTCCTTTTCTCTTCTTCCGGATTCTTAGTTTGTTCCTCCTCGTCCTGGTGTTTTCCTTGGTTGGGAGTTGCATCTTTAGAACCTTCGGCATCCTTTTGTTTTGTCTCCGAAGCACCTGGGCCCTCACCTCGCAACACAGCTAGAAGACAGCTACGTCGGTGTTCCTGGAACTTCAGAACATCGGCTCTTTCCTCGAGTGCCAATGATTGAATCCGGTCTAGAATTTCTTTATAGGACCTCGCTCCTCGGAAAATGTCATCCGAGGGTGAATTCTCATGCTCAAATCTCTTGAGCCCGCAGTTAGCTAAATGATTGCTCACGACCCTCTATGGATTGTGCTTATTTTATTTGATGGTGACCAAATTTAGGTCTTCCAGGGCTACAGCCTCGACTTTGGCATGCCCAAAATCTAATAAAGAATAAGAATTCAAATGAATGGGAAAAGACAGCCATACCTTCTTTGAGTACCCTTTAATCTCTCTACTCACACCGCCAATTACCGTCTGCCGGGCAACTTCGTGACAAGACAACTTGTCTGGAATGAACAATGGCAGTGCATGCGGGGGAACAGAAGCCCCAAAAACTCTGAGGTATGAAAATTCTACTTCTACATACCAATCTGCGATGCTGCTCAGATTTGTTACTATGCTGTCCGAGATCCGGGGTGGCGGGTGAACAAAAATGGCGACATGCAGGGGCACCATCACCCAGTTAAAAATTTCATATGCAAACTTTTCTGCTTTGTTTTCCCATAATTTAGCATGATATACATGTATGGGTTTGTCTTCGGTCGGATTCCAACTCCAGCTCATCAATGGAAATGGTGTCATAGAACAAATTGCATCCATAATGTATGCGGGCATGAAGAATGATGACGCCTTCCCACTCTCCTTCTTCTCCCGATACTCTGTGACCCGATTGGATAAGCTATTTGAAAGCATCTTTGCCCAATTAAAAGAACAACCTTCTATGACCCGAAACATTAGAGGCACCCACACAAGGAAAAAATGCGATGTTTCCTCTCTCCCATATAACCGGCATGTCATCATGGCCACATATTTATACTGCGGTTCCAACGAAGCTATTGAATAAATGTCGTGGTTATCAGCTTTGAACTTCATGGTGCGTGAAACCCAATCCTTTATCAAACTGGACAGGGTTTTATCATACTGTGTGCACTCCTTCTCCTTGAATTCCTCCAAGAACTCAGCGCCATATGTGTAGTCAGACGTCGTGGGTAGCTTATACATGGTTTGCAGATGCTTAGGCCTAAAATTCCCTATGGTGACTCTCTGCTTGTCCATGATAGTCTTGGTCGGTATGTCCACATGATCCAACGCCCATCGGACCATGTCATAATATGGAAGCAACCGTGGCCTGGCTGTTACTCTGTGCATTTCGGATTGGATGACTATTTTGTACTTGGTGTTTATATCATCTCTTTCATTGTCATCGGAGTCGTCAGAATAATCCACCAATTCTGATTGCAGAATGTCTGAAACAAATGACCAGTTAGGGACTGAGTCGATACTTCGGGGTGAAGTATCGGAGACATTGTCTGAGCCTTGTCCTGCAACCTCACCATTCGCCTTTGCTTCTTTTCGTGGAGCCATGGCTGAAGCTTGCGTTTTAGCTCTTCTGCGATAGAACTGCGTATACATACAGAAGTTAGTTTAATCAGAAGTGATGAGCTCTACGTGCTATGAAAATGCATTTGTTATAATGAAACACAACTCTTACATATATTTGAAAAATCGGTACCTTTCAAAGCAAGCCTGTCAAATCATATTTAGAAATAAATTGTTGCCGTAGAAATCCGATCTTATATTCATAGATTTACCCTATTTCTTCCTTAATGTCATAAATTTTGGCGGTTTCAAAGTCAGTTGGCATATGGAGTGAAAAGGTTTCCTCGTGAATCATGCAAGCATCGAAACGCGAGATCTGTTTTGTTTTAGTTTAATTAAGCCAATCTCGCCAACGTTAATCGGGGATTTTTCTTTAACATCTTGAGTTATTAACGCCCGAGACTGTGAAGAGTGATTTTGGTTAATAAAAAGGTAATCGGGATCTGAGTCTCAATTAATTTTATAATTATCACTTTCGCCATATCACAACTCGGAGCTTCGAAGATAAGTTTCTGGGAGATTTATATGCCGAGTTGCGAAACCGCGAGATCACGATAACAAGACTTAATTAAGGGGAAGATAATATTGGATTAAGTGATTAATTAATCATGTTATAATTACATCGTGACTTCGTGAGTCGGGGTTTAGACGCCATAACTTTCGAAAAATATAGTGCCGAGTGGCGAAATGCCGAGAACAACTTTAACCACGGTTAGATTTTTGCCTTTAATTCTTGACATGGGTTATCCAGAAAGGACCTCGTGTTCTCGGTTCTTGGGGCTGTAAAAACAAAAAATTGGGTTTGGCAAACACCGAGGTGCAAAACCCCAACGACGTCTAATGATGAGTTAAATTTTTTTACCCTTGTTACTGTCTTGAGTGAAAATTTAAAACGACTTCGCTATTTCGTGACTCGGGACGTGTGAATTCATGAGTTATAGTATCCAACCTGCGAGATCCCGAAGTAGAACAAAAAGAGGGAACATTCTTACGAAAGGTAGGACTTGTTTCAAGAGTAGAAAAATCATCGCTGCTCACGTGACAAAGTTTCAGAGGTCTCAATATCTCAGAGGAAAAAAGAAAACCATCTTTAGATTTCAAGCATCAAAATGAAAATTGTGACAGACTAAAAAAACAAGGGCGGCTCCAACATAGGCTCCAACTAGGGATCCCGCCTTCCTGTGAGGCGGGAATAACAGTAGACCATGTACCAATATTGGGTAAATGGAGTCAAAAATTCAATCAGGGGGAAAGGCTGCCGAGAAAAGAGGATCGAAGGGGGAAAAAGACTCCATTCTTTTCCTTGAAAAGTTTTTTCAAAATCAGATACTCTTTTTAAAAACAGCTGTAGTCCCTTTCACAATTTTTTCTTTCTCACTGCTAAATTTAGGTATGTTTTAAGACAATCGAAACAACCCTAGGAGACCCAACAGATCTTGTGGCTCTCGGCTTGCATCAAAAGAATGAGATTATATGTTTTTAATTGGGGAGTCCCGTCTGAATTTGGGATGTGGATCAGGTTTTAGAAAGCATTGGTTACCAAAGTAGAATGATATTAATGTATAATAGCCTTACAGATATCTCATACATTGCTTCACTACCAGCAGGCCTGTTCAGTACCTCGGTGAAGTTATCTGGCCCCTTTTACTGAATTTCCTTTCACCACTTCGGAATATATTTATGCATTTAAATGCTGAGATGAGGGAAATCATTTCTGAATTTCCTTTCATCGTCTCTTGGACTAGGTGGGGGAAATCATTTCTTAATTTCCTTTCACCACCTGTCTTATAATTTACTTTTTTGAGCGCGAAGATGGGGGCAATCAGTTTGTATTAGTGTTGATATCTGTGTAATATTTTTCATTAGAGGTCTATCAACTTACTTTGATTACTTGGTACCAACCTTCCCTTGACCTTCACAACATCTTTGTTCTTAGGGAGAAAAGGAAAATAACTTTTAAAGGGCATCCCGTTTGAGCAAGCTTTAATCCTCCGATACCGTTGAAAAACCTAGGAAAGTTAGGATCGCTCTAAATGTTCCTTCGCTTAGCAGGGGATTGAGTAGTTGTGAAGACCCGCTTTCTTTCCAAGATCTGTTTTGAAACTCACAAGGTTTAAAACGAAAAACTTTTATCCCTTCGTAATGAAACGAGAAGATGGTGACTAGTTAAAAGTTAGACCCAAAGATAGACAGGATGCCAGGTAGCGATTCATTGACTGAAAATACAGAGGTCAAACAATTCGAGACTGACTCTTGTAGATATCTTTGGGGATAGTTTATTTTGACTGACCATTTTTAGATTGAGCATATCATTCAAATTATTTTAAATCAAAGATTATAAAGCCACGAAACAATCTTGTTATCTAAAATTTTAGCCGATATTGCAGTTTGAATGGCATTACCTCGATTTTCTTTAACAGTCTTTCATAACATGTGTTTTTGAGAAAGATCATTTTTACCTTTTCATTTCACTTTCTTTACGCAATATGAAACTACTTTAGGTATCACCTGTTTTATGCCGATTTATTTCTGACACCGAATTGCAAATTACTTTTCCTGCTAGTTTCGTATGCAGCTGGAATCCTATACAAAGAAAATACGAATCTTATTCGAAATGTGTCAAAAGTTTATGAACGAAAAAGGAGAATCAAAAGAAATGTATATATGTATACAAAATATATATATCAAAAATTTATTTATTTATTTATTTTTATTTTATTTTATTTTATTTTATTATTATTATTTTTTTTGAATCTGGCGACTGTTATGTCATGTAATGCTTTAGATACCGCCCGTTGACAGGGGCTTTGAGGACTTCTCCGTCTAAATTTTCCAGTAGGAAAGAATTTTTCCCTTCTGGAGCCGAGACCCTGAATGGTCCATACCAGAGGTGGTCAAATTTACCATGCTTCGCGACTTCCTCTTTTCTTGCATCCCATCTTAGCACTAAATCACTTGGAAGGAATTCCCTGTCCTTTGTCTTGAGGTCGAACAATGCTTTCATATCATCTTGGTACTTTTGCATCTTTTCATCAACTTCAACTCTATTCTGTTGAACCTCAATCAACTGATTAATTCTCTTGGTTACATGATTTGGTTCTTCATTTTGATCCTACCATAACTTCATCACTGATAGTGCTAGATTAATAGGTAGAACAACATCTGTCCCATAGACCATTTGAAATGGAAAAAATGACGAT
This sequence comes from Picea glauca, assembly GCA_000966675.3. NCBI lineage: Eukaryota > Viridiplantae > Streptophyta > Pinopsida > Pinales > Pinaceae > Picea > Picea glauca. Next base: position 235,926 of record JZKD02S1910420.1, read on the forward strand.
AGACCTTTTAGTGTTGATGCGGTTCACCCATAATGCGTATTTTAAGTGCACATTCCAAGACCTTTTATTTTCATCCAATACTTTCTTGATTATGTTCACTAGGATCTTGTTAGATGATTCGGCCAATCCGTTCCCCTGAGGGTAATATGCTGTGGAATGGCCGAGAAAAATGTTATACCTCTGATAGAAGCTAATCATATCCATAGATTTAAAATCATGGGCATTGTCGGTAACTATCTTTCGGGGACAACCAAATCTTGACAAAATATTGTCTTCCAAGAAATCGATTACCACCGAGTCTGTTTCCCTTTTGGTTGGAATGGCTTCCACCCACTTAGTAAAATAATCTGTAGCTATTAAGATCCACTTATGTTGAGCACTGGAATGGGGATTAATATTTCCTATGAAGTCTAGACCCCATTGTTGAAATGGGGCTTCGACGTTGACTAGAACTAGGGGCAGTGCAGGGAGTTTCTGTTTACCTGCGAATATTTGACAAGGGTTGCAGTTACGCACTTTGGCATTGACGTCCGAAAAGAGTTTCGGCCAGTAGTACCCAGCCCTCAAGATCTTGTAGGTTGTAGCTCTCCATGCGTGATGCCCCCCACAGACTCCCTTATGAAATTCGTCTATAATGAGCTGAGTTTCTGATTCAACTAAACAGACTAGCAGGAACCCAAGTGGATCCTTCCAATATAACTGACTTTCGGCTATACAATATTTAGCTGGATGGAGTTTTAAAGTTCTCCATTTAGATGATGATAGTTCATCTGGGTATTTTAGGTTCAACAAGTAAAACACTATGTATTTGTACTAGCCCGATGATAAGAACTTCTCTTCGATCTGGTTTGGACTTATTTCTTCATCTAGTTCATTTAGGTTTGTGTCTTCGTCGCTTTCCTGGAGGCAATTGATATCAAGGGCTCTGAAATTTGACTCCGCTAAGAGTTTGGCTAGGCCTTTCCCTTTCATCAATTTGGTTGGTTTAACTTCTAGATCGAATTCTTGGATTTTAGCGAGCCATCACCCTCTTTTTCCGTCATTGTCTGGCTGTACCAATATATCTTTCACAGAACTGGTAGGCACATACGCGATAATTTTTGAATGTAGTACATAAGTTCTGAATGCCTTGATCACTTTTACCATTGCGTACGCCTGTTTTTCGATTATGTCATACTTTAGTTCTGTGTCTCTAAGGCTCTTTCTAAAAAATGTGATCGGTCGTTCGAATCCTTCTTCATCCTTTTGTAGGAGCACCGCGACGATAGTATGCTCAGAAGCAAACGAGAAGATAAGAAAATCTTTCAGATAATTTGGGCTTTCTAACATAGGTGCCTCGCTTATGGATTTTTAATATGCGCGAATGATGCTCTGGCCTCAGTTGTCCAATTTACTCCGCTATCCTTCTTCAACATTCCAGTGATCAATTTGACAATCTCAGCGAAATTGGGGATAAACCTTTGTAAAAAATTTATTGTTCCTAAGAAAGATTGAATCTCTTTTACATTTTTGGGAATATTTATAGTTTCTATTGCTTCAATCCTCTTAGGATCAATCCTAATCCCATCTCTAGATACAATATGGCCCAAAAGCTTACCTTCTCACATAGCGAAATGTGATTTCTTTGGGTTCAAAGATAGACCAAACCTGCGACATTTTTTGAAAGTCTGTTTCAAATGGATCAAGTGTTCTTCATTGGTTTTAGAAAAAACCGTCAAATCGTCGAGGTAAATGACTACGAACTTATCTCTTTCGCCTACGAAAGCGATGTCCATAGCACGCTGAAATGTAGCCCCTGCATTCATCAAACCAAACAACATTTTGTCATACATGAATGTACCCCATGGTGTGGTGAAAGCAGTTTTTTCCTTGTCTTGTTCATTCATGGAAATTTGATTATAACCAGAGAACCCATCTATCATAGACATTCAATTTGCTCCAACTACTTTTTCTAGGGCATGGTCCATTTTGGGCAGTGGATAATTATCCTTGAGAGAAGACTTATTTAAGTTTCAGAAATCCACACACAGTCTGATTTCTCCATTCTTTTTCCTGACCAGGACCAGGTTTTCCACCCAGTCTGAGTATCTCAAGGGTACGATTATTTTCGCATCTAAAAGCTTCTTAACTTCCTTTTCAATCACGGGTAACAAAATGGGGTTAATTTTCCTAAGCTTTTTCCTAAACGGTTTGACCCCAGGCTTCAAAGGTATTTTGTGATCAATTATGGAAGTGTCATACATTCTTAGCTCATCATAAGACTAGGCAAAAACATCTTTGTACTGTCTGAGTAGGTCTTTGTACTTGAATTTTACTTCGGGAGGGAGGAACTTGGATATCTTTACTACCCTGGACTCTTTTTCAGTTCCTATATCAAAGTCCTCCACTTCTTTTGGTTGGGGCTGCAAAGTGGATTTCACAGGTACGTCGTTCTGATAAAAAAGTCTTTCTAAAGGAATTAAGCCTTTCGAAATCTGGTTGCTTTTAAGGACCANTCAACTCTATGCTGTTGAACCTCAATCAGCTGATTAATTCTCCTGGTTACATGATTTGGTTCTTCGTTTTGATCCTGCCATAACTTCATCACTGGTAGTGCTAGATTAATAGGTAGAACAACATTTGTCCCATAGACCATTTGAAATGGAAAAATGCCGATAGACCTTTTAGTGCTGATGCGGTTTTCCCATAATGCGTATTTTAAGTGCACATTCCAAGACCTTTTATTTTCATCCAATACTTTCTTGATTATGTTCACCAGGATCTTGTTAGATGATTCGGCCAATCCGTTCCCCTGGGGGTAATATGCTGTGGAATGGTCAAGAACAATGTTATACCTCTGACAGAAGCTAATCATAGCCATAGATTTAAAATCCTGGGCATTGTCGGTAACTATCTTTCGGGGACAACCAAATTTTGACAAAATATTGTCTTCCAAGAAATCGATTACCACCGAGTCTGTTGCCCTTTTGGTTGGAATGGCTTCCACCCACTTAGTAAAATAATCTGTAGCTGTTAAGATCCACTTATGTTGAGCACTGGAATGGGGATTAATCTCCCCTATGAAGTCTAGACCCCATTGTTGAAATGGGGCTTCAACATTGACTGGAACTAGGGGCAGTGCAGGGAGTTTCTGTTTACCTGCGAATATTTGACAAGGGTTGCAGGCACGCACTTTGGCATTGACGTCCGAAAAGAGTTTCGTCCAGTAGTACCCAGCCCTCAAGATCTTGTAGTTTGTATCTCTCCATGCGTGATGCCCCCCACAGACTCCCTTATGAAATTCGTCTATAATGAGCTGAGTTTCTGATTCAACTAAACAGACTAGCAGGAACCCAAGTGGATCCTTCCAATATAACTGACTTTCGGCTATACAATATTTAGCTGGATGGAGTTTTAAAGTTCTGCATTTAGATGATGATAGTTCATCTGGGTATTTTAGGTTCAGCAAGTAAAACACTATGTATCTGTACTAGCCCGATGATAAGAATTTCTCTTCGATCTGGTTTGGACTTGTTTCTTCATCCAGTTCATTTAGGTTTGTGTCTTCGTCGCTTTCCTGGAGGCAATTGATATCAAGGGCTCTGAAATTTGACTCCGCTAAGAGTTTGGCTAGGCCTTTCCATTTTATCAATTTGGTTGGTTTAACTTCTAGATCAAATTCTTGGATTTTAGCGAGCCATCACCCTCTTTTTCCGTCATTGTCTGGCTGTACCAATATATCTTTCACAGAACTGGTAGGAACATACGCGATAATTTTTGAATGTAGTACATAAGTTTTGAATTCCTTTAGCACTTTTATGATTGCGTATGCCTGTTTTTATATTATGTCATACTTCAGTTCTGTGTCTCTAAGGATCTTGCTAAAAAACGCGATCGACCGTTCGAATCCTTCTTCATCCTTTTGTAGGAGCACCGCGACGATAGTATGCTCAGAGGCAAACGAGAAGATAATAAAATCTTTCAGATAATCTGGGCTTGCTAACATAGGTGCCTCGCTTATGGATTTTTTAATATGCGCGAATGATGCTCTGGCCTCAGTTGTCCAATTTACTCTGCTATCCTTCTTCAACATTCCTGTGATCAATTTGACAATCTCAGTGAAATTGGGGATATACCTTCGTAAAAAAATTATTGTTCCTAAGAAAGATTGAATCTCTTTTACATTTCTGGGAATATTTATAGTTTCTATTGCTTCAATCCTCTTAGGATCAATCCTGATCCCATCTCTAGATACGATATGGCCCAGAAGCTTACCTTCTCGCATAGCGAAATGTGATTTCTTTGGGTTCAAAGATAGACCAAACCTGCGACATTTTTTGAAAGTCTGTTTCAAATGGATCAAGTGTTCTTCATCGGTTTTAGAGAAAACCGTCAAATCGTCGAGGTAAATGACTACGAACTTATCTCTTTCCCCTACGAAAGCGATGTCCATAGTGCGCTGAAATGTAGCCCCTACATTCATCAAACCAAACAACATTTTGTCATACATGAATGTACCCCATGGTGTGGTGAAAGCAATTTTTTCCCTATCTTGTTTGTTCATGGAAATTTGATTATAACCAGAGAACCCATCTATCATAGACATTCGATTTGCTCCAACTACTTTTTCTAGGGCATGGTCCATTTTGGGTAGCGGATAATTATCCTTGAGAGAAGACTTATTTAAGTTTCAGAAATCCACACACAGTCTGATTTCTCCATTCTTTTTCCTGACCAGGACCAGGTTTTCCACCCAGTCTGAGTATCTCA
>JZKD02S1910420.1:275151-304852 GCA_000966675.3 Picea glauca
TATCTTCAAGATGTTCTTATCATGCAATAACATCTTGATCCTCAACTTCAGAAAATGTAAAAATTTTCCTCTAGGTCCCTTGAAGAAATATCTCTCAACTTGGCTATATGACTCTACTCTATCAACAACAAACTCGATGATGTAGCCTCCAATGGTGTTATCAAACCAGTGATCTACTGCTCTTGAAACAACATTGTCAACTCTCTTGACCTTCTTGATTAGGGCCGATGCCCAAACTACAAGAGGTCTATATCTGATCTCAAACTGGGTATAAACTAACCTAGCTAACCACTCGTATAGCTCCTGATGGATTCCTCCAAATAAAAAATCATGTATATCAGTAAAAATATATCTCTCCAGCCAATCCTTTGTATTAATATTAGGGTTCTTGTTCTGGGCTTCAGGGAAGTCCTTTTCCTGATCCGCTAACCACTTTTGAATCTCTGTCTTTGATGGAAACCACCTTGACATTCCCTCACAAAGATTCTAGTCCTGAAAATGAAACCATTTGTTGGCACAAGGGTAGACCCAGGGTTCAACTCCAAGAGTGCACCAACAAGCCCTAAATACTGGCCCTTTCGGCTACACCTGCGAAGAAGATACAGTCTCACCCGAAGCATCTTTGGTGGGGTTTTAGGACAGAGATGTCTACAACCAAGGAAATTATCAAGTGGATCTAATACTAGAACAATACAACATGTATATATCACTTATCATCTTAGATATATTCCATACATATTATAATATATATCAAAATATTGCAATAAAAGTGTATCAAATGGCAAGAATAGAGCATCAATCACACATAACACAAAATATACATGGTTCACCCTCTCTCCAGAGCTACATCCACAGAGCTGTGTTTTATGACATATTAAGATGAAAGCATATAGTTCTGATATGTTATCTTAACCAACATGTATTCTCTCTTCTTCTCTCGATCTCTCCCCTCCTTGCACACCCAGCTGGAGGGTTGATCTTTGCACCCAACTAAAGATCTTACAATACCAAAAGGCTCTCGTACTCAACTCTTCTCTCTCTCACAACAATAATAAATCATGTCAATATGACTAGATCCCACCAAATCGAACCAACCCTCCTTCCTCATATAGGTTCTTATTTATACATTACAATCACTCACCGACATCCTTAGGTCAAAATCTAGGTGTAAAAACCCTAGATACCATAAACTTAGGTGTCTAAAACCCTAGGTAAACTTGACCTTCTTTTTTAGGGCTTCACCATCCCGTCTTTCCTTCCTTCTCACGTAGTGCTCCAAAGCATCTAACGATGGTTTTCTCCACTTGCTTAGTTTTCCATGGTCCTTCTTCCTTGATGACCTATCATCATTGATCTTCTCGTCCAACGACTTGCTTTCTCGGACCTCACTCCTTATTTTCTGCTCTTTTTCTCACTTTGACCCAGTAATAGTCACTACATATTTCACGAAGTTCACATTCCGCCTTTTCTTCCTTGTTCTTTTCTTACTTCCATAACCAAGGGCCAACAACCTTCGAAGCAACATTGACTAGAACTGAGTGACTCGAGATGAGTCACATGTGAGTGTTGGGGGACTGTTGGCCCTCAACCAAGTTTTGAGGAAACCTTGGTTATTAGGTTTGGACCAATTTTTGGACTTTGACACATTGGTCAAGGAAGGAGTTCCCAGGTGGTGTTGAGATCGTAGATCTCACTTATTTTGCAGACTATGTTTACCTAGTAAGGGGTTCTCTAGGGTTTTCTAGGATTTTTGTAATGGGTTATGGGATGTCGTCCCATGGGGTTTACCCATGATTAGGTCTTATTGTAAGGGATTGTAAAAGTATAAATAAGTAAGAATGTATTGTAGAAAGAGACAGTGAAGTCTTGGTAGCTAAGTGTAAGTAGTTTTGAGTTTCTTTGTGCAACATGATGTATATGTGTTAAAGCTCTATGCTCGATAGAGAATTTGTATTTGTTCATTGATCTAGTTTTGGAAGGAGGATCTGGTGCTCAGTGCACAAATCTCCTGTTTGGTGCAAAGCTCGACTCTGTGGCTTAGTGCACAGAAGAAAATGAATGCAATATCTAGAGGAATAATAAAGAAGGCAAAGTGGTTGGTGGACATAGCCCCACACTTGGGTGAACCACATATATATTGTGTCTTTGGTTTGCTTTGTGCTGTGTGGTTTAGGTTATGAATTTGATCAATGCTTTGATTATTATGTATGATATATAGATCTGTTATTGCTTAAGTGTTTACTTGTGATAAGGGTAAATGAATGTTAGATCTAACTCAGTGCTAAGTGCTTAGGATATATGATCAATCACTGTTACCACATCAATCTATATTTGGGTTTGTTTTGCGATGTTAATAAAGATAATGAACTAACACATATCTCCTTCTTACTGTTACTAGATTACCCTGTGAAGTGTTGTTATCAAAGATCTGTGTCCAAACTCGGTTACCGACACCTATGTTCTGTAACCCCCCCTTCTTCTACCTCGGGTGAGACTTTGCCTACTCCGTAGGTGTTACCGAAAGGGCCGATAGTTAGGGTTTTGTTCGTGCATTTTTGAGTGTTGAAACCTGGGTATGCCCTTATGCCAACAGGTCTGAAGCAAAATAATATCATTTCCACACAAGTTCACATCTTGATTATCAAGCTTCTCTTTTTTAAGCCCTTTTTAATTCTTATTTTCTTTTATTTTTATTTTCATTTGATTCAGAAATCTGCAGATTTATACTTTTTTGATCTTTGATCAGGTGACTATATTTACATGAGTATAACCTTGTTTATATCTAATAAGATTTCTTTAGAATTTTATCTTGAACAATAAGTATAGAAGTTCATACCTCAGATTTCATTTACATTTTCAATCAAACCAATTATTAATCCATCACTTATTTTAAGAGAAAACAAATGTTTTGAAAACTGAGCATTGGATTTCGATACCTCATGATTTCTCATCTGATAGTAAGTATTCTACATGGGACCAATATATGGAAAGTCAGATAATTCCGTAGAATAGAAATGATATGCAGTACAAATATTTTATATTTTGATTTTATGATATCGAATAAGACTAGGTTTATTTACAATGAAAAAGTGAAATTTAGATAATTTACGAAAGGAAATGAAATTGCAAATTGAAAGAGGAAACCAAAACTGGTATATACAATGGCAATGTGAAACATTATTATTGCATAATTTTTTTTAGATAACACTCGTTGATAGGGGCATCAAAAGTTTTTTCGTCAATATTTTCCAGTAGGAAGGAATTCTTTCTCTCTGTAGATGCAATCCTGAATGGTCCAAACTAGAGATGATTGAACTTGTCGTGCTTTCCTACATCTTCTTTTCTAGCATCCCATTTTAAAACTAGATCTCTAGGAAGAAACTCCATGTGTTTCTCTTTTTTATTGAAAAGGGATTTCATATTATCTTGGTACTTTTGAAGTTTGTCATCTACTTCGGCTTTGTTTTGATAGACTTCGATTATTTGGTTTATCCTCCTTGTTACGTCATTTGGATCCTCTTTTGTGTCTTGCCACAAATTCATCACAGGAAGAGAGAGATTGATAGGAAGGACAATGTCAATACCATAAATAATTTGAAAAGGGGACATACTGATTGATTTCTTGGTGCCGATTCAGTTCTCCCATAAGGCGTACTTCAGGTGAATGTGCCAAGCCTTCTTATCCTCTGTCAATACTTTTTTTATTATATTCATCAAACTCTTGTTGGATGATTCAGACAACCCATTTCCCTGAGGATAATAGGCTGTAGAATGTCCTAGAACAATGTTATAGTTTTGACAAAAAATTTCCATTGCCATAGATTTGAAAGCTTGGGTGTTGTTCGTGACTATTTTTTGAGGGAAACCAAATCTCTATAGGATGTTCTCTTCCAAGAAGTTTATTACCATCAAATCAGTATCATTCCAAGTTGGAATATCCTCTACCCATTTTGTGAAGTAATCAGTAGCGGTTAAAATCCATTTATGTTGGGTGCTTGACTGCGGATGGATTTCTCCGATGAAGTCCAGACCCCACTGTTGAAAGGGAGATTATGATTTGACTGGGATTAAAGGTAGTGCCAAGATATTTTTCTTACTAGAGAACATTTGGCAAGGTTTGCAGGCTCTGAACTTGGCGTTCACATCAGTAAATAACTTTGGACAATAATATCCAACTCTTAAAATCTTGTAGGACATTTCCCTCTAGGCTTGATGTCCTCCACAAACTCCTTCATGAAATTCATTTATGACATTCTTTGTTTCAGTTTCTGTTAAACAACATAGCAAGAAACCTAGAGGATCTTTCCAGTACATTTGACCTTCAATAATAAAATATTTAACTGCTTGTAGGTTCAACGTTCTCTCTTTGGATGGAGTCATGTCACTCAGGCACTGAAGGGTGAGGAGGTATGAAACAATATCGCAATACCAATTAGAGGAAGAAAATTTATCCTTGATCTGGACTGTAGGGGTTTGATCATCAAGTTCCTCTATATCTGGGATATATCCGTGTGATTCTAGGTGGTTCATCTCGAGTGCCTTGAAATTTGATTCAGCTAACAATTTCACCAGGCCCTGACCTTTGACTATCTTGGTCGGTTTTACTTCAAGATCGAATTCCTGAATTTTAGCTAACCACCGACCTCTTTTACCATCACTATATGATTGTACCAAGATATCTTTGACAATGCTTGTTGGCACATAAGCGATTATCCTGGAATGCAGTATATATGTCCTGAAAGCTTTGAGATATTTCACCGTTGCGTAAGCTTGTTTTTCCAGTATATCATATTTTAATTAGGTGTCTCTGTGAATTTTACTAAAAAATGCTATCGGCTGCTCGAAACCTTCTTTGTTCTTTTGCAGGAGTACTGCTACGATAATATGTTTAGATGTGAAAGAAAAGATCAGGAATTCCTTAGTATAGTCTGGACTAGCTAACATTGGCACTTTTCTTATAGCTTTCTTAACCCGATCGAATGATTCTTTAGCTTCAACACTCCATTTCATTTCACTGTCTTTTTTCAACATATCTGTAATTAGTTTGACAATTTCAGCGAAGTTAGGGACAAATCTTAAAAAAATTATCTTCCCTAAAAAAGACTGGATTGATTTCTTATTTCTAGGAATGTTTATCGTGTCAATAGCCTTGAATCCCTTAGGGTTGACCTTGATTCCATCCTTCGAAACTATATGACCCAAAAGCTTGCCTTCTTGCATATAAAAGTGTGAATTCTTAGGGTTAAGAGACAAACCCAATTTTCTGCATTTCTCGAAGGTTTGTTTGAGATGAACTAGATGTTCTGCATCAGAATTGGAGAATACTGTTAGATCATCTAAGTAAATAACAACAAATTTATCTCTCTCATCGATGAAATATATATCCATCACTCTTTGGAAGGTATCCCCTGCGTTCATCAAACCAAATGGCATTGTATCATACATAAAATTTCCCCATGGAGTGGTAAATTCATTTTTTTCTTTATCGTGTTCGTGGAAAGAAATTTGGTTGTATTCAGAAAAACCATCAATCATAGACATTATGTTAGATCCAACTACTTTTTCCAGGACATGATCCATTTTTGGCAGTGGGTAGTTTTCCTTGAGAGATGACCGGTTTAAATTCCTAAAATCTACACAAAGTGTTGGCCCTTGACCAAGTTTTAGAGAACTTGGGTCACGTTTGACTAATTTTGGGACTTCGACAGGCTAGTCGAAGATGGAGTGCAAGGCAAAGCGAATATCGTGGGATCTCGACCCCTTCTTAGAGAATTTTTAGGTTTAGGGTTTATGTAATAGGTATGGGATGTTGGCCCATGGGTTCACCCATGTTTAGGCCCATTTTGTAATGTATAAATAGATAGCTAGGTGATGTAAGAAGAGGCCGGTATGATAAGAAGTGATCTAGAGGAAAGTATCCTAATTTCTATAGTTTGATCTATGTGATTGCAAAGTCTTTGTGCTTACTGTGTGTTAAGAACTTGTAGAGCTAAGTGCACGCGATTGTAAGAAGCTTGTGTGCAACTTGTAAGAAGTATTTTTGATTAAACCTAGCTCAAGGAAGGAGGATCTGGCGAGGTGCGCACAGATCTCCTATCCTATGCAGAGTAGGTTCTTGTGGCTCTATGCTTATAGAAGATTGAAAGAAGAAAATAAAGAAGAGAAAAGTTGGTGGACATAGCCCCACAATGGGGTGAACCATGTATATCATGTGTTGTGGTTTCTTTGTGCATTATAGTTGTTATGCTATTGATGTGATGCATGCTTAGTGAAATGATATATGTTAGATTCATATGATATAATAGATTAGTGCTTATTGATATGAATGAATTCTATATTCGATCTATTTATATGTGTTAAGTGCTTGAAAGTGTTAGATCTGGTTGAATACTGTGCTGCTATGCAATTTGGGTTTGAATCTGTGATGCAAATAAGGATTTAATACTGTTGAATGTTAACTATTAAGTGCTCTATTAAGGTATTGTTATCATAGATCTGTGTCCCAGCTAGGTTGCAGACATCTGAGTCCTACAACCACCCCTGCCTCTACCTCGGGCGAGACTTCATCTGGTTCACAGGTGTTCCTGAAAGGGCCAGTAGTTAGGGTTTTGTTGGTGCGCTGTTGAAGAGTTGAACCCTGGGTCTACCCCTGTGCCAACAAATGGTTCCATTTCTGGAACCTGAAACTATGATTGCTGGGAGCTAAAGAAAAGCGAAAGCTCTGTGCATAGATCTGTTGCCCTAGTGTGCAATATTCTACTTGACTTGTGAAGCTCTATGCTAAGAAGAGAAGCTTGATCTGAAGAAAAGAGGTAAGATCTTGAAGCTTTGTGCTCTGATAAAGGTAAGATAAGTGAAAATTTTTATTTCGAAAGAATGGATCTAGGTATGTTTAATAGATTTGGTCATAGTCTGAAAACTAGGGTACAATTAGAAGAAAGAAGATTTGATATGAATAGATCTGATAGAAATAGTGAAAGATATGTTATTCCTATGCATAGAAAGAATGTTTGGAATAACAAGTGGATGCACGATACTAGAAAGAATTTTTTGCAGACCCACCTCTGTGATCCCAGTGCATAGTACAAGAAAGGTTGGGGATCGTTTAAGAGAAAGAGAGGATTAACTCTTTGCTATAGTTGTAGAATACCGAGACATTTGCTAAGGAATGCCTTGGTAGAGGTCCTATTTTCCTTTATTGTAAGGCTACTGGACATGAAGTTTTGGATTGCCCTATAATGATTGCTGAATTTTAAAATATGAATATGAGACAAGAAAACCATGAGACAGGCCAAGAAACTAAGGATATGATAGAACCCCAGAAAGAATTAGAGACTGTATTATTACAGATGAAAGAAACCCTGAATGATCATAGAGATATCAACTTATCATAGATATTAAAAGAGAAGGAGTGCATAGAAACAAGAATAGGAGACTTTGACATAGACCATGTCCTGGATGAGGAAACACAGGTGAATATCATGACAGAAAGAACTTGGGAAATTTTGGGAAAACCCGCTATGGTTCCTTCATTGGGAGGAATAGGATTATTTAGAGGAAAGATGCTAACCCTATGTGGAAGACTTACCCATATACCTATGAGTGCTTGTGGCACCTTGATAGAAGAATAATTTGAGATCATTAAGTTTGTTGAGAACAACGCCCCATTTTCTATTTTGCTAGGAAAAACCTGGATTGAGAAAGATTAGATACGAAGGAAACAAGAAGAGGAGGATCCAGAACAGAAAAAGAACGAACTAAGAGATTTCATGGCTAGGAGAATAGCACACTTATTGAAATAACAAGAGGACAAGTCGAATCTACTAAGGACCAGAGATCTAGATGTCGAAGTTGAAAGAACACAGGAAGACTTGAAACACCTGTCTGTACAAGAGAGTAGAGCACCTACCCTATAAAGAGAAGAAGTATTACTCTCAAACCCTATGAAAGAACCTCCATAATGCGAATTTACTATGCCAAGAAGAGATAAGAACAATAATGGAAAGAGGAAACCAATGACTCAGATTTCAGGAAAGAAAGCCAGAAAGCTCAACAAGAAGAAAGCAAAGTTAGAAAAGTTACAGGAAGTTCCAGGGAGGACTATATAGAAAGAAGGTTTGTAGAACTAGAACTTCATCGGGATATCAGAACAACGAATATTGTCACTTCACCATGATGAATCAATGTGACCGTTGGAGGCATCCTGACCGTTAGAATGATGCTCCAGAATAGCTGGAAATGCAGTTATTACTAGAAAGTTCACCATTAGACCATTGGAACCGTGCCATAATATATGGAATAGCATTTATTGAAGCATTCCTACCCATTGGAAGAGTTTGTTATGATGTTGTCTATTTATCCTGTTGAGCGTTGCACCGAGAACACTTTTTCCAATTGTGATTACCCGATCCCATAGAGAATTAGTTGCTTTCGCACAATGATTATTGAGACCTCGCCATCCATTATGTTACATTGAGTGTTGTTCACCGAACTGAGATATTAGATCTCGAGTGTGCATGTCGGACAAAATTAGCGCAGTAGAAAATTCCATCGAAGATATCCTAATAAAAATTATGGTCGAGAAGATGATGTCTGCTGGAATCCAAGCCTCATCAAAAAGAAGAGTGCAAGCATCCCCGTCGACTGCTCATGGACATGGACCATCCCGAGTTGCGACAGAGAAACGAATGAAGCATCGTGATGACTTAGCGAATGTGAAGCTCATCCCATCTATCCTGCCCATCTACATCCCAGCTCTAGTTGGCACGGTGAGTTGTGACAATGTCCTAAGGGACTTCGACTACACAGTCATCATTGTGTACCTCTTGAAGGGGATACGTGCAGTCAGACCGCAGTTGGAGAGGATTCCAACATTGAAGATCAATGACTATAGCCTAGGAAACTGCAAGATCTTTTAAATGCTCGCACCATACAAATATTTGACCAAGACAAAGGGAAAGAATTTGAAGATCATCCCCTAGTTGTGAACCATGGACATCGTGAGGTCCACTATCTTAAACATGATGAAGATACCACACTTCGAAAGAAATTAAGAGGTTAACAAGTGTGTTAATCTCCCGCTGTCGTGCTTCCATGGTGGTTATCTGTGGTTGGAAAGACACATCACCATAGATCTGGTGCCGATCCATCAAATCATCAGACTAATCATGTAAGGACCAAACCCACAAGAATTTTATCGAGGGAAGGTTGCAGATCGTGCCCTGGCACAAAGAATCAAAGACAACTATGGCGATGTAGAAAATGGGAAGAAGGGCTACAAGGTAGCCTCCATATAGAATGGCGCAGTGCACCTAGCCTGCTAGTTGATTTTGGTAATCTATTAAGGAAGAACAAACCCATGCAGGTCACGGGGTTTGTCATCGACCTTGAAGGAAAATGCGTGGAAGGGATAAAAATGAATTGGGTGAGCTTCCTCGTCAACCAGTTAGAGAAATACTACCGTGAATCTTGGGATCAAGGCTATGAGTTCCATTTTAGTTGGTTGATGATCCTCATCACCTTCATTTCTTGGGAGATGCCAAAAGGTGTGACCTTCCCTGAGATTGAGCCATCAAAAACCTTATCCGCGAAGTTCACCATGCTCTAGTATTCAAGTGACATGGCTAAACAATGGCAGTCAAATGCGGTGTTCCACACCTATTACCTGCATTTGAAGAGGGCTATTGAGTCTTCCCCTCGCATGACACCGAATACTCTGCACAGGTTTAGACCATCTGTGAAGTTCCGTGCAGATAGACATTTTATTTATGTCGCTGTTCAAGGAGATGAACATAAAGAAGAGATCCAATATTACTACAAGCTCATTGAGGAGGACATGGAGGAAATAAATAAGGATTGGCCCGCAAAACTTCTTGTACTATTCGACTAGGAAAAACTGTTTGACCTTGACCTAATTGCAAGTCCTCTGGTCACTCGTGAAGAGTATGATGCACCCAACAGTAGTAGAAGGAAGAAAATGGAAGAGGTACAGAAGATGAACAACACATTAGAAGAGACCGCTTTAGACTCACCTGGAGGGGGAGGCGATGACGAAGTAGACAAAGAAGTAGACAAAGAAGAAGACAAAGGAGAAGAATACAAGAAGAAACAAGGCGAAGTAACACCGCCTAGGGACCTTATTGATGAAGCTGAGACCTCCAAGAAAAGAAAGGTTTCCCCCACAAAACCTACATCGTGGAAGAAGTCCAAAGATACTAAACCATAAATGGAGACTATGCTCATGATGGATGACATAGATTTCATCACTTTTGCTATCTTAGATACCTCAAAAGATATCTTACAGTGCAATGAAGACAAACAAGAGACCATGTATGAAATAATTGAAGTAGAGCTAAAAGGGGTACAACAAGCCCTCCACTCCAGCCAGGCAGTGTCCATTGTGCCACAGTCATCAGAAGGAACAGAGTTGGGAGATGAACCTTCCCAGCTTTGCTAAATAGCAGATGCGATCGAAGCTCACCTTCATCGTGTTCAAGAAGAAAAAGAGAAGGCCACAAAGGCCTTAATGAAATAAAAATAGGAAGCCATAGAACAACTCTAGGTTGCGCAATAGGAAATAGATTTCATCCAAGCCAAGTTTGCAGAGGATAGAGAACAAATCCAGAAGGAGAAGGAACAGTTGCTTGCAGAGCATATTGGAGTTAAAGAGGTAGTCATTAGAGCACTTCTCTCTATGATGGGATTAGAACAAATGGAAGAATACCCAGTAGACAGGCAAGTAGGGAATCTTTCCGAAGCCATTCAACAGCTCCAACAAAGGATAGCCAAACTGGAGTTACAAGAAGTGCCAAGAACTCCACAGGAAGTGCGAGATCCAAGAGAAGAAACTTCCAGGATCAAAGTTGAGAGAATAAAGGCATTATCCTTGGAATGCAAACAACTCAAAAGTTGAAGTGCATAGACCTACAAGTGCCTTGCAGAGGACCCTGAGCTTAGGACACTGGAGTCACAACCCCAGGAGGCAAAACAACAAGAAACAATAGTGCAAGCACAATTAAAGCTACTATCACCAACCGAGAGGATGAAAAGAGCCCAAGAATAGTGCATGGTTCAGTAACAAACCCATGCCATTTAGAGTAAGGTCATGGAAGTGACCCAGCGACTCCAGCCAGTGCAGGATGCAACTTGCATAATTTTTGAGGAGATTGAAGGACAAGGTGCACAGTTAGAACAAGTAGTCACCTCAGTTGAACAACTATTGGAAGGACCTGTCACCGAGAAGGTCATTCAAGAGTTCGTCGAGTAGGAGGCTCTGGCGAAGCAACAGGTCGAAGCAGCTCGAGCCAATCTCAAGGAATTTGAGGCAGAGTTACCTAGATCAAAGTGACTTAGGATGAGTCACAAGTGAGTATTGGGGGCATGTTGGCCCTTGACCAAGTTTTGGAGAAATTGGGTCACGTTTGACTAATTTTGGGACTTTGACAGGCTGGTTGAAGATGAAGCGTAAGGCGAAGCAGATATCATGGGATCTTGGGCCATTCTTAGAGAATTTTTGTGTTTAAGGTTTATGTAACAGGTATGGGATGTCGACCCATGGGTTCACCCATGTTTAGCCCATTTTGTAATGTATAAATAGATATCTAGGTGATGTAAGAAGAGGTCGATGTGCTAAGAAGTGATCTAGCAGAAAGTGTGCTAAGTGCTAGAGTTTGATCTATGTGATTGCAAAGGCTTTGTTCTTACTATGTGTTAAGAACTTGTAGAGCTAAGTGAAAGCGATTGTAAGAAGCTTGTGTGCAACTTGTAAGAAATATTTGTGCTTAAAACTAGCTCGGGGAAGGCAGATTTGGAGAGGTGCACATAGATCTCCTGTCCTATGCAGAGTAGGTTCTTGTGGCTCTGTGCTTATAGAATATTGAAAGAAGAAAACAAAGAAGAGAAGAGTTGGTGGACGTAGCCCCAAATTGGGGTGAACCATGTATATCATGTGTTGTGGTGGCTTTGTGCATTATAGTTGTTATGTTATTGATGTGATGTATTCTTAGTGCAATGATATATGTTAGATGCATTTGATATAATATCTTAGTGCTTAGTGATAAGAATGAATGCTAGATATGATCTATTGATATGTGCTAATTGCTTGAAAGTGTTATATCTGGTTGAATACTACGTTGCTCTATAATTAGGGTTTGAATATGCAATGTAAATAAGGATTAAATACTGATGAACGTTAACTACTAAGTGCTCTGTGTTATCACACTAAATTGCCTTGGGTATTTTAGTTTGTTTTAATCCTTTTTTAAGCCTTAGATTTTAATTTTTTAAGTTTCATCCCTTTAAAGTTATGTTTGTTAGGTCCCCTTAGATAAATAAACTTTTGAGTCATAGCACATGTTTGATCCTCAAATAAGTTGATTTTTTGGACTTAGAACCTTTAGTTCATGATTTAAATTTTTGGTCCCCTTTATGATTTTTCACTAGGATCGATACCTCCCATGACTATACTAATGTGACACATATTTCTTCTCACTCATGACCTCTTAGGCATGCCTTGCTGTCCTTTCTTACCTGTCCAATCATTTTTTGAATTGGAGCACTGCTCACTCATCAAGCAGTTATGTAGCGCCTTTCCCGTTCATCATACTTCCACTAGGAGTCATGATTGCCACGACTGATGTCACGTTCCTTGTTTTCAGTGCCAGGAGTTGGTTAAAGATACCTCCAAGATCTCGTATTTACGAGCCCTGATAACAATTTATGATTTGAAAATTCAAGAATGTTGTGATGCTCAAACTCATAGTTCTGACCAGGCGACAACAATGCGACTAAATTTGATGTTGAGGAAGATTCGAGGGCCTAAATGTTCGTAACTTCATCCTGATATTTCGCTAAAGATTCCAATAGGTGTTTACTCCACAAGTATCTCGTGTTGCCTCCTCTAAACATTAATTTTCACAAAGAATTAGTGCTAAGGTTTTGGTTTATCGAGCTTGCACAGTTGTAAGGGACTCATTTTCGCATGATAGCCTTGTCTCCTCTCTTTTCAAACCGATGAACTCCATTTTCTGTATCTAGGTCTGATTACTTCTGTCTGCCATAGCCATTGAGTTTGTAAGCACCTAAATAGTATATCCTCTGCATACGAATCACACTGGCGAGAGGCATTGCTTAAACCCTCTGTGTCGCCCCTCCTTCCTTTCATTTTGGAGTTAAGCATTTTTACTCAGTTACAAAGGGCCAATTACAGATTACCCCCTCACTGTCTACACTCACAAATACCTGTACAAATATAAGGTTGTAATTCCCACAGTCAAGCTTGGCTTACTAGCACCAGTCTATTTTAAAAGGTCATCCTTGTACATTTGACGCCTAATTTTAAGTCTTCCTGATTATTACGATCCCATAAGCCTTTAAAAGATGTCATTCTAAGCCATGGAGACTCCTCAATCAAAGACGAAACACAAAGGGGGCAAGGTGGTTAGGACAGAACCTGTGGACATGCATCTTTTTGATATAGAGCCTATGGCAAGAGAGGTTTTTCAAAGAGTGGTATGCCTCCCTTTCTACCAGAATATGCAGAGAGGCCATCCAGAGGTAACAAGACAATTTACATTACATTTTTATGGCAGGAGAACTAAGGTTGGGGATTTCGAATTTGACGTGAATGAAGCCTCTATCTCAACTGCAACATGAATCCCTATTATAGGTGAAAAGTGGTTCAAGGTCATGGATTTGAGTTCATCCTATGCCAAAGATCTCTTTAAACTTGAACATCAAGCCAGTGATTTGTATAAAAGTGTGCCAAGCAGTCAGTTGATTGAATAGTTTGATAGGATATTGAAGATCATCCAGAGATATTTTACATGTGAAGGGAGATTTAACACATTGTACCAGTACCATATAAGGCTTTTGATTCATTTTACTGGTAAAGTTGAAATGAATGTCCCCTATTATTTGGTAAGGAGCATAGGTAAGATGTCAGAAATGATTCAATCCAAGTCTAAGGATGTGGATTCTATCCTTTTCCACTCTGGATTGATCAGAATTCTAGTCTCTCAGGAATTGGTTAAGAAAGAGATTTCATGGGAGCATTTTGTGGTTACTTATCACTTCAAGTTGGATCTATCATCTACTCCTCAATCACTGAATGCAAGTCCTTTATCACCCACCAGTTTTGTTAAAGAAGGGACTAGTAGGAAGAGAAAGGGAAAAGCCCTTGTTCAAGTTTTAGAGGTCAGCAAGCAGGTCATAGGAGCCGAGGAGGAAGCTTGTACTTCCCCACAAAGATAGTTTTCACCACCTCCTCCACGAGGGTTAGAAGAGGTTCCTTCTTCTACCCAAATTAAATCCAAGAAAGGAAAGAAGCTACAATTCCCCTCTTCTCCTCCAACAACTAATACTAAGGGAAGAAGACCTTTCACAAGTTCACCAATTCCTAGGGAATTTTTTGAAGAACAGTCTTTACCAGAAATCCCTGTGCAAAATAAGAAGGGTAAAGGCATTGATAAGCCTGTGGAAAGAAAAGAGGAAACCCCTGTGCAAAAGTAGAAATATAAAATAAAATCCACCAAGATACCTGATGAAGTAGACAAGACAATTCCTATGCAGATGGAAGAGGAGACTGAGAAAAAACTTATTGAGACTGTGCATGTTACTTCTCCACCTGGCAGTTAGACCTTCAAAAGACTTATTAGGCAACTGAGGGATGCAAGAAAAGAGGTGGCTTAGTTGAAAATAGAGGCCATGTATGACAAGGTGAAAATGAAAGAGCTCATGGATGGCTATAGTCATACCCTTGACCTGGCAAGGTTTGCAGCAAGAAAGGACCAACCCCTTCATAGGAATCTCCAAAACCTCTATAGGAAGAATAGAGGTTTTCAATCCCAGAATAGGAAACTCAAGGCAGAGTTGCAACATTTTCAAGATGAAGTAGCTTAGAGAAACTTGCAGGTATTGGTTGAAGATGCTATTGAGAAAGAGACGTCAACAGTCAAGGATAGCATAGCCCCAGTCAAGAAGTCTGTCATTTCTAAAAAGAAGAACCCTATTATTGCTAACAAGAAAAAGTATGTTGTGCTAAATGAAGATGCTCCTTCTACAAGAAAGAGTGTGAGGTTAAGTGTCAAGGTAACAAAATAGCTGATGAAAGGTGAGCCCTATTTTTGAGGATGTTTCCTTTTTGAGAGGGTAAACTGTTATTCAAATATTACCTCTTCCACCTATACAAGCTTCTAAGCATTTAATTATCAGAGTTTGGGGATTTTGCAAAGTGCTAAATCCCTAAGTTGTGAAACGCACTACCGTCAATGATGCCAAGTCACCTAAGTATAATGGGTTTGACATTATGCAAGGCCACTACTTAGACTGATACCTAAAGAAGCTACCAATAGACACCAGAGATTCAGGAGGGCTAAGATAACAACTTTTTGGATAGATAATGATGGAGAAGATTGTAGAAAAAATAGCTGGCATCATGAGTAAAACCACATTCTTTTGAAAGACACATGGCAAACAAGGAGCTGCGCAACAATAAGGAATCAAGTCATCTTGAAGATTGGTTGGATTAGTCACCAACATTTTCCTATTTTATAACATAGGTTGTTAACTAAGTTGTTAGATCAAATAAATATTTAGAGATTTTCAAGGGAAGGAGGCCAGCTCGTACCTCAATCTATTGCCTCCCTTTTGTTATAAATAGATAGATCAAACTCTTTAGTAGGTTTGGATGGTTGANGGTATGGGATGTCGACCCATGGGTTCACCCATGTTTAGCCCATTTTGTAATGTATAAATAGATATCTAGGTGATGTAAGAAGAGGTCGATGTGCTAAGAAGTGATCTAGCAGAAAGTGTGCTAAGTGCTAGAGTTTGATCTATGTGATTGCAAAGGCTTTGTTCTTACTATGTGTTAAGAACTTGTAGAGCTAAGTGAAAGCGATTGTAAGAAGCTTGTGTGCAACTTGTAAGAAATATTTGTGCTTAAAACTAGCTCGGGGAAGGCAGATTTGGAGAGGTGCACATAGATCTCCTGTCCTATGCAGAGTAGGTTCTTGTGGCTCTGTGCTTATAGAATATTGAAAGAAGAAAACAAAGAAGAGAAGAGTTGGTGGACGTAGCCCCAAATTGGGGTGAACCATGTATATCATGTGTTGTGGTGGCTTTGTGCATTATAGTTGTTATGTTATTGATGTGATGTATTCTTAGTGCAATGATATATGTTAGATGCATTTGATATAATATCTTAGTGCTTAGTGATAAGAATGAATGCTAGATATGATCTATTGATATGTGCTAATTGCTTGAAAGTGTTATATCTGGTTGAATACTACGTTGCTCTATAATTAGGGTTTGAATATGCAATGTAAATAAGGATTAAATACTGATGAACGTTAACTACTAAGTGCTCTGTGTTATCACACTAAATTGCCTTGGGTATTTTAGTTTGTTTTAATCCTTTTTTAAGCCTTAGATTTTAATTTTTTAAGTTTCATCCCTTTAAAGTTATGTTTGTTAGGTCCCCTTAGATAAATAAACTTTTGAGTCATAGCACATGTTTGATCCTCAAATAAGTTGATTTTTTGGACTTAGAACCTTTAGTTCATGATTTAAATTTTTGGTCCCCTTTATGATTTTTCACTAGGATCGATACCTCCCATGACTATACTAATGTGACACATATTTCTTCTCACTCATGACCTCTTAGGCATGCCTTGCTGTCCTTTCTTACCTGTCCAATCATTTTTTGAATTGGAGCACTGCTCACTCATCAAGCAGTTATGTAGCGCCTTTCCCGTTCATCATACTTCCACTAGGAGTCATGATTGCCACGACTGATGTCACGTTCCTTGTTTTCAGTGCCAGGAGTTGGTTAAAGATACCTCCAAGATCTCGTATTTACGAGCCCTGATAACAATTTATGATTTGAAAATTCAAGAATGTTGTGATGCTCAAACTCATAGTTCTGACCAGGCGACAACAATGCGACTAAATTTGATGTTGAGGAAGATTCGAGGGCCTAAATGTTCGTAACTTCATCCTGATATTTCGCTAAAGATTCCAATAGGTGTTTACTCCACAAGTATCTCGTGTTGCCTCCTCTAAACATTAATTTTCACAAAGAATTAGTGCTAAGGTTTTNAGTCAGTTGATTGAATAGTTTGATAGGATATTGAAGATCATCCAGAGATATTTTACATGTGAAGGGAGATTTAACACATTGTACCAGTACCATATAAGGCTTTTGATTCATTTTACTGGTAAAGTTGAAATGAATGTCCCCTATTATTTGGTAAGGAGCATAGGTAAGATGTCAGAAATGATTCAATCCAAGTCTAAGGATGTGGATTCTATCCTTTTCCACTCTGGATTGATCAGAATTCTAGTCTCTCAGGAATTGGTTAAGAAAGAGATTTCATGGGAGCATTTTGTGGTTACTTATCACTTCAAGTTGGATCTATCATCTACTCCTCAATCACTGAATGCAAGTCCTTTATCACCCACCAGTTTTGTTAAAGAAGGGACTAGTAGGAAGAGAAAGGGAAAAGCCCTTGTTCAAGTTTTAGAGGTCAGCAAGCAGGTCATAGGAGCCGAGGAGGAAGCTTGTACTTCCCCACAAAGATAGTTTTCACCACCTCCTCCACGAGGGTTAGAAGAGGTTCCTTCTTCTACCCAAATTAAATCCAAGAAAGGAAAGAAGCTACAATTCCCCTCTTCTCCTCCAACAACTAATACTAAGGGAAGAAGACCTTTCACAAGTTCACCAATTCCTAGGGAATTTTTTGAAGAACAGTCTTTACCAGAAATCCCTGTGCAAAATAAGAAGGGTAAAGGCATTGATAAGCCTGTGGAAAGAAAAGAGGAAACCCCTGTGCAAAAGTAGAAATATAAAATAAAATCCACCAAGATACCTGATGAAGTAGACAAGACAATTCCTATGCAGATGGAAGAGGAGACTGAGAAAAAACTTATTGAGACTGTGCATGTTACTTCTCCACCTGGCAGTTAGACCTTCAAAAGACTTATTAGGCAACTGAGGGATGCAAGAAAAGAGGTGGCTTAGTTGAAAATAGAGGCCATGTATGACAAGGTGAAAATGAAAGAGCTCATGGATGGCTATAGTCATACCCTTGACCTGGCAAGGTTTGCAGCAAGAAAGGACCAACCCCTTCATAGGAATCTCCAAAACCTCTATAGGAAGAATAGAGGTTTTCAATCCCAGAATAGGAAACTCAAGGCAGAGTTGCAACATTTTCAAGATGAAGTAGCTTAGAGAAACTTGCAGGTATTGGTTGAAGATGCTATTGAGAAAGAGACGTCAACAGTCAAGGATAGCATAGCCCCAGTCAAGAAGTCTGTCATTTCTAAAAAGAAGAACCCTATTATTGCTAACAAGAAAAAGTATGTTGTGCTAAATGAAGATGCTCCTTCTACAAGAAAGAGTGTGAGGTTAAGTGTCAAGGTAACAAAATAGCTGATGAAAGGTGAGCCCTATTTTTGAGGATGTTTCCTTTTTGAGAGGGTAAACTGTTATTCAAATATTACCTCTTCCACCTATACAAGCTTCTAAGCATTTAATTATCAGAGTTTGGGGATTTTGCAAAGTGCTAAATCCCTAAGTTGTGAAACGCACTACCGTCAATGATGCCAAGTCACCTAAGTATAATGGGTTTGACATTATGCAAGGCCACTACTTAGACTGATACCTAAAGAAGCTACCAATAGACACCAGAGATTCAGGAGGGCTAAGATAACAACTTTTTGGATAGATAATGATGGAGAAGATTGTAGAAAAAATAGCTGGCATCATGAGTAAAACCACATTCTTTTGAAAGACACATGGCAAACAAGGAGCTGCGCAACAATAAGGAATCAAGTCATCTTGAAGATTGGTTGGATTAGTCACCAACATTTTCCTATTTTATAACATAGGTTGTTAACTAAGTTGTTAGATCAAATAAATATTTAGAGATTTTCAAGGGAAGGAGGCCAGCTCGTACCTCAATCTATTGCCTCCCTTTTGTTATAAATAGATAGATCAAACTCTTTAGTAGGTTTGGATGGTTGATCAAGGCTCCCTTAGACTGTAATATTTTCATGAAGTGACTGTGATCTAGCTATGTTCTGGACTTAAGACATTTTTGCTAATAGAAATCAACTTCTCTTTCATCTTATTTACTTATGATGCTAAATTTTCATGCTTTGAATGATTCACATGCATGACTGTGGTGATGTTATGGTGGATGTTTGATCATTATATTATCATGATGTTTATTTAGCTTACTTAGTTTATTTGTTCAAGAATATCTTGTGTTAAGAAACTTTATTCATTAGTCTTTTGTAGGCATGATGTTTATAGTAGCCCCTACATTCCTATCATTCAAGTCTTCCCTCTATTCATATTTACTCCTAAATTACTAATTGAAGTTAGCCAAGACCTTGATTGTTGGTGCATCCTAGCCCTATTTTCTGAGTTGGAACATTATCATTTTGAGTCTTTTTCCATTTGACCCTTTAAAACACTCTTACATTCACATATCACCTGATGGGTACATGGCTTTCCTTCCATGCAATCTGAAGGTGATTCCTAGTGCTAACATTCTTGGCGCCATTGTCGAGGAGTGATTTGAAGACTTTTCTGTGGGATTAAACGACACAACATACTAGTCCTAAAGGTGCATTAGAACTTAGTATCTTGAAGGTTGCACCTTGCACCTGGCGAATCCATTGTTTTAGCTCTGGCACCTAAAGGCAGACATAAGAGATCAAATCCACAACTACCTTTGGTTCCATCTGAGGCTAACCCAGAGAAAATAATCAAGAAGGGAAAAGCTTCTCTAAATTTTTTTTCTGCTACTGCTACAAGTGATTCTGGTCAGTTGCCTGATTCCACCC
Organism: Picea glauca; assembly: GCA_000966675.3. Classification (NCBI taxonomy): domain Eukaryota; kingdom Viridiplantae; phylum Streptophyta; class Pinopsida; order Pinales; family Pinaceae; genus Picea; species Picea glauca. Next base: position 295,003 of record JZKD02S1910420.1, read on the forward strand.
TTGATACTCCAACTATTTTATCAAGTAAGATTTCTTTACCTTCTGCTGAAGTATCTAAGAAACTTGATTTTGAAGAGTTTCCTGTTGAATACTCTTCCTTTGAAATTGGATTGAAAGAAGAAAACATTGACATTTTCTCTTCCCCTGACATTGAAAAGTGTTTCAGTCTTGATAGTTTTGAAGATTTCCCCACTTTATGTTTGTCCACTCCTCTTTCTGTTAAACATTTTTCTACCAAAGAAGTGGAAACTTCATCCCCTTTACAGACCTTTCCATCTTATTCCAAGAATCAACCTTCTATTGGAAAACTGAAACCCCCCTTGCATATTTTTCTGCTTCTCCAAATCTGCACACAACCAAGTCTCCTTCTCCTTCTTGTTCACCAAGAGTTTGAAATCAAATCGTAGTTGTTAACTCCCCTGCAAATAGGATGGATTCCATAATGACTGCAAGATATGCTCCTCTAGTCTTACCTCAACCAGTGAATTCCCTCCCTCCTGGAGATTATTTGAAATACATGCCTAAGTTCACGGGAGAAGAAGATATAACAGCTGAGGAACATCTTGCTGCTTTCTACAGCTATGCAGATAACCAAAATATTGAAAATGAGGATGTGTGGATGAGGGTTTTCATCCAAAGCATTTTTGGTGAGTCTAGGAAGTGGTTTAGGGGTCTGGCCCCTGGATCCATTACTGGCATTGAAGCATTGGATGAAGCTTTCTTGAGGCTATGGGGGGACAAAAATGACTTTTTGTACTACATCACCGAATTCAGATCCCTAAAAAGGAAAGAATGATAGTCCGCCTCTGACTTTTCTAAAAGATTTAAAAAAATGTACAACAAGATCCTTGATGAGATAAAACCCACTGAAACCTCTACAAAAATCACTTATGCCAGTGCATTTGACCCCGAATTCTGTCTCCTATTGAGAGAAAGAAGAACACCTTCCTTAGTTCATATGCAAGATGCTGCCTTGGAGGTAGAATCCAATATAGTGGCATCAGATAAGCTCAGGGGGAAATCTGATAGGGATAGGAGAAAAAACAGAGCTGAAGCTTCGACTTCTGATTCCTCTGTTGTCCATTATCAAGTAGATGAGCTGACCAAATTAGTAAAATCTCTTTCCACTGAGATTGAGAAGTTAAAATCAAAAGGGAAACAAACATATATAAATGCTCAAAACACTGATAACAAAGGTAACTTCAGGAGACCAAATAATTCTCCCCAAATATTTCCCAGAAATAGAGAGAGAGATGATCAGAAGATACAAGCTCCTTTGAAAAATAATTTGTTGGCTAATGAAGAAGAAGAGGAGGTAGATGTTGATCCTGAGATTCACTGCTTAGGTGACACATCCCCATCCCCACACTTAACTCAATCCTCTTATGAGAAATATTTAATGGATATTCAAATAAATGAATTAAGTAAGGGAGAGAAAGAAAAATAAAATGCTAGTAGATATAATATGATATCTAAGAAGAATGAAGAAAAAACAGATCCCCCTAATCAACCTGCTCAAAGAGAATATTCTACCAAGGCTGTGACAATGAGCAGTAAGGAAAAAGACTCTCAAAGCCCACAAGTTATGATCAAAAATCCTTTTTCTGAAACCAAAGAGATCTTGAAACCTTGTTCTTCTTTCAATTTTGAGAATGAGATCCAAAAAATAAAGATCCCTGTACCTTTTTTGGAATTGATAAAAAATGAAGAATTTAAAAAATATCTATCCAAAATGCTACAACCTGAATCATCTCCAAATGCCACTGATTCAATAAATCTGTAATATGAAAAACCAACAGTGATTTTAGGTCCTTTGATAGAATACAAACATGATTCATCCCCACCTTTATATACCTCATTGAATATACATGATAAGGTGCTTCACAATTGTCTCATGGATTCAGGGGCATCCCACAATCTTATGCCAAAATCTGTTATGGATGAACTTGGGATAGAAATAAAAAAGAATTACCATGACTTATATTCTTTTGACTCTAGAAAAGTGAAGTTTCTTGGAGTCATTAAGGATATGGTGGTGACTTTATTTCAGTTTCCCATGAAAAGTATACTTATGGATATCATAGTTGATGATCCCCCCCCCAAGTTTGGCATGCTCTTGTCAAGATCCTGGATAAAAAGACTTGGGGTAACCTTGCATATGGATCTATCTTATGCTACTATTCCCATTTTTGGGTGAGAGCATAGAAGAATTTATAGGGAAACTCAATTGGGTTACATCATTAGTGATGAAGAAAACCGCACAAATCACCTCGTTTTTGCTTTTGATACAGATCTGGGATCTAGCATTTTTCAACTCACTAATGCTCCTGAAACCCCTCTAGAAATTAGAAAATAGTCTGTTACCTTTTCTGAGGAGACTCTTCTAACCACTTCTGTCTGGAAGATGTTCTTTGATGGATCCTCTTCTAAGGAAGGTGATGGTGTTGGGGTGGTCTTTGTCTCACCAACTCAAGAAAGTATATCTTTGTCATATAAACTAGAATTTGAGACTACTAATAATGTGGTAGTGTATGAAGCTCTTGTCTTGGGGTTGAGGGATTCTAAAGACATGGGATAGAAGATCTATCAGTATTTGGAGATGTTGAATTAATAGTCCATCAGATTAAAAATATTTATCAAACAAGGCACCCTAGGCTTAGATCTTATAGAAATGAAGTGTGAGATTTAGTGGACAGGTTTTTCTCTGCTACTAACATATAATTTATTCCTAGAGAAGAGAATACCATGGCTGATTCTTTGGTTGTATCAGCAAGCAACTTCAGAATTCCTATACCACCTAAAATAAAGTATGATGTAGAAGTCAAGTACAAACCTTCTATACTGGACAATGTGAAATATTGGAAGGTGTTCGAAGATGATTTAGAACATAAAAATTTCCTTGAAACTGTTGATGATTTTTCTACATTACACAATGATCACGATCATGATTTAGAAATTACTCCTCATGTTGATGTTTTCCTCAATAAAATTGCTAATCATCATATTGTGTAGCTACCTAGCAATCATATTCCAAAAGGACTAGTTCCTTTGGAAATATTATTTGACGGGAATGATGTGGCAGTGAAAGGAAAGGTATCCACTGACGATGCTGATATAACTGAGTGCAATTTGGGTACTGAAGAGAATCCAAAATATGTCAAATTGTTAATCAGCCTATCAGAAGAGAAGAGGGAAGAATATACTAAGTTGTTGAAGGAATTTGCTGATGTATTCACATGGACTTATGAACATCTCAGAACTTATGACACAAGCATTATAGAGCATAGGATCCCATTAAAAGAAGACACCAAACCCTTCAGGAAAAAATTGAGGCAAATCAATCCTATGTTGCTTCCTATCATGGAGAAAGAGGTAAAAAAGATTTTAGATGAAAAAATCATCATTCCTTTGAGGTATTCTGAATGGGTGGCCAATTTGGTCCCAGTAAGAAAAAATAATGGATATATCAGACTTTGTGTTGATTTCTGAAATCTGAACAGAAGCTCAAAAAAGGATAATTACCCTTTTCCCAAGATGGACCACATACTACAGAAGGTGACAGGAGAATCCAAGATGTCCATGGTTGATTGTTTTTCATGTTAAATTTGGCAGCATCGACAGTCATTCTTCAATGAGAGGCCATATGGGCCACCCTAAGGCTAGCCAGGGAGATTTGGAGAATCAACTAGTCTTGTGAGGTATTGACAAAATCCAGGGGGAACGAACAACCTCTGTGAGTCAAAACAAAATTCAGGACGAACAAGATGCTTTGTGAGTCTAATGAAAAAGTCGGGGGGAATGTACAACCTCTATGAGCATAGAAAATCTAGTGCAAAAGTCAGGGGGAACGTACAACCTCTGTGAGCACAGACAGACTAGTGCAAAAGTCAGGGGGAACATAAAACCTCTGTGAGCCTAGTCAAACCTTGTGAGCCATGAGAAAAAGTCAAGGTATCTAGAAAAAGTTAGGTTGAATGTAAAATTCCTTTGAGCTAGAAACAACGATATTCCTAATATTGCAAATGATGTAATTGTATTGATCTAGTGCGTTGGCACGTGTAAACATTATCCACCATGAAGAGAATTTAGAATTGCCTTCTCAAGAGTTGTAACTAAAGTCGCGAGTCTAGTTATATGTTAGAACTAAAGTGTAATGTTGAGTTGCAACTAAATTCTTGAGTCTAGTTCTGCTTTTAGTAATGTTAAGTTGCAACTAAAGTCTTGAGTCTATAACTAAAGTGTAATGTTGAGTTGCAACTAAATTCTTGAGTCTAGTTCTATCTTAGAACTAAAGTGTAATGTTGAGTTGCAACTAAAGTCTTAAGTCTAGTTCTAAGTTTGAACTAAAGCATGCCAGTCTCAAGTCTAGTTCTAAGTTTGAACTAAAGTGTAATGCTAAGTTGTAACCAATATCAAGTCTAGTTCTAAAGTTCGAACTAAAGTGTAATGCTGAGTTGTAACCAATCTCAAGTCTAGTTCTAAAGTTCGAACTAAAGTGTAATGCTGAGTTGTAACCAATCTCAAGTCTAGCTCTAAGTTTGACTAAAGCATGAAGTTGAGTTATGTTTAATGCATGCATTTAGGTTACTATTTCAAGCTTCCCCTCTTCCCCTCTTCAACCTATATAAGAAGAGGTCGAATCCTCTCTTCGACACAATTTTGCAATATAGTTTTGCAACACAATTTTGAAATAGAGTTTTCATATGCAGGTTGAGGGTGAAGTAATAGAGGAGCACAACAGTGATAAAGAGGCAGCATATCAAAGGTGTATTTCAAAAATGTCTTGTAAGTCTTTGTCAGGTCAGAGTCATCTTGGCAAGCTCTTTGAGAGAAGTACATTCATGGTGGATATTTGTAAGAGATCTTACATTATTAATGCAATAAAGGAATATTGTTTGCTGGGGTTTTTCTCCCTATCCAGGGTTTCCCCAGGGTATATGTATTGTTGATATGCATGTTTACTTATCTACATAATTATTTCTATTCGATTATGATTTGAAATTGTTTAAGTGTATTAAGCTAGAATCAAAGTATTGAAGAAAATAAAAGAATTAATCCACATAAGAAATCAAGCTCATAATTTAACATGGTATCAGAGATTAGGGTGTGTTAAACGTGTTGAAGTGCAGCAACAGGTACACATAGATCCAAGTGATCTTGATTAAGTTTCCAGTGTGAGGACCATGGCATCCTTCATTTCAGTCAGGGCCAAAGATAGGTTCCAAGGAGCTACCAAATTTAATGCGTGGAAGCTCCGTATAACAAATATCTTGCAAGAGCATGATCTTGAGAAGTATGTGACCACAGTGGTAGAGGAACCAACGAATAATGTAGGAAGAATGGATTTCATGAAGAGTCAAGCAAAGTCCAAGCGAATCATCTCTGACTCAGTCAAAGACAATATAATGCCTGCAATGACTTCGTTGATGACTGCCAAGGACTGTATGGATACCTTGGTGAATCTGTATGAGAAACATGCTCCAAGTCAGAAGAGGACACTTAAGCACAAGCTTAAGTATTTGAAGATGGAGAAAGGTGACTCAGTGGCATCTTTCTGTTCCAGGATAGCTCAGATCAAAGATCATCTTTTGGTCATAGGGGTGATAGTGGACGATGATGATTTAGTACATTCCATTTTTGATGGTCTTCCTTATTCATGGGAGACCTTCTTATCCAGTGTAAGTGGAAGAGATATTCATCCCACGTTTGATAGGTTATGGCATGATTTCCTCCAGGAGGAGATTCACATAGCTACCAAGAGTGAGCCAACAAAACAAGAGCACTCATCTTTAGCATCCAGATTCAAGGGAAAGAAGAAAGGCACTTTCCATAAAGGCTCTCAATGGAAGCCAAACATCAAAGGTACATTCAAAGGCAAGAATATTGATACATCTAAGATTAAATGCTTTAGTTGTAATAAGTTGGTTCATTTTGCTAAAGATTGTTGGTTTAGAAAGAAATATCCTAGGAAAGGGAAACATCATGCCTCAACTGCTGAGGATGATGAATCCAAAAGAAATAAGAAAAGTCCTTCTAATGAGAAATAAAATAGGAAAGAATATTATTTGGTTTCTACTTTATCCAGTTCAGTTTCCATGGGGCCAAAAACTTGGTTAGTGGATAGTGGTGCATCAAAGCACATGACAGGGTACAAGGAGATCCTCTCATATTTTGAGACAAAATATTTTGCAGAGCAGGTCGAGCTTGGGGATGAAAAATGTTAATGGATAGAGGGAGTAAGCTCTATCTTATTCAGATTGGAATATGGAGCTAGACTTCATGTTGATGAAGTATTATATGTTCCAAGGCTCAAGAAGAATCTACTATTAGTTGTAACCCTTGAGGACACGGGATATTGGGTGATGTTCAAGGACAGGAAGGCACTACTATGGGCTAAAGGTAGCCACTTAAGTACAACATAACCCATTGGAACTCGCAATGGAGAACTGTACGTCATGTCAGGATAGTCAGTTCAGGCATTGGCTCATGATGCGACTAGCTCCAACGAGTTGTGGCATAGAATATTTGGACATCTTCATTACAAATCTCTTCCAGATCTACAAAACATGGTATGTGGCATGCCCGCTATTTCTATTAGTAAAAATGAAATTTGTAAGGGATGCATGCTAGGTAAAAATGTAAAGAAATCATTTCCTAGTAGTGACAACAGAGCTCAGGGCATATTAGATCTGGTTCATTCTAATGTATGTGGTCCCATGTCATCTCCCTCACTCAGTGGTTGTTTGTATTATGTCATTTTTATTGACGATTACTCAAGAAAATGTTGGATATATTTTCTTAAAGCTAAAAGTGACACATTTGATAAATTCAAAGAGTATAAAGCCTTTATTGAAAAGAAGATAGGAAAACACATCAAAATCCTTAGAACAGACAATGGAGGAGAGTTTGAATCTCTTCAATTTGAGGATTTCTGCAAGTCAGCAGGAATCAAGAGACAATTGACCGTTCCGTATAACCGTCAACAAAATGGTGTTGCTGAGAGGAAAAATAGGATTATTTGTGAGGTAGCGAAAGCAATGATGTTTGACCAAGATCTGCCAAATTCTTTATGGGCAGAAGCTACCTCCACTACTATGTATATTCAGAATAGGTGTCCACATGCTATTTTGAAGAACAAGACTCCTGAATAAGTCTTCTAAGGGATCAATCTTGAAGTAGGGAATCTAAGGATATTTGGATGTCCTGTGTATATTCATGTCCCAAAGGAAAAGAGGACAAATATGGAACCCTCAGGCAAGAAAGGGGTTTTTGTGGGGTACAATGAGAACCCAAAAGATTACAGGATTTATGTACCAGGTCAGAGGAAAATAGAGGTAAGCATAGATGTGACTTTCCATGAGGAAGCCGCATTTAAGAAATCTAGAGAGCTTCAACAGGATTCAAAAGCAGTTCAACAAAAAATCACCCTCTTCTGAAAATGAAGAGTCAAATGATCAGAGGGAGGAACCTCATGAAGGCCAAGTAATGAGCCCCTAGAACCCGTTGAAGTGTTAGAAAAAACTCTTGAAGAACCTCCAGCCAAAAGGAATCCAGGGTGGCTTAAATAAATAGTGCAGGAAGAAGAAAGGATAGTTGGTCCCAAAGGAACTTTCAGGGAAAGGAAGAGGCCTCATAGGTTTGGAGGCTATGTTGCACTGATGAGCAACATTAGTGATTCCGAACCTTATTCATTTGAGGAAGTAGATAAATTAGAAGTATGGAAGGGTTCCATGCTTGAGGAATACAGGTCTATTATAAAGAACAATGCTTGGGACATTGTGCCAAGGCCAAAAGACAAATCAATGGTTTCTTCCAAATGGATCTATAAGATCAAACATGCAACTGATGGAAGTGTGGAAAATTTCAAAGAAATATTTGTAGCTAGAGGCTTCACTCAGAAAGAAGGAATCAACCTATAGCCAGGTATACCTCCATTCAAGCTATTATTTCTTTAGCTTCCGTACTTGGTTGGAAGCTACATCAGATGGATGTAAAAACAACATTCTTGAATGGAAATATTGAACAAGAGGTCTTTGTGGAACAACCAGATGGTTTTATAATGCATAACAAAGGCACTCATGTATGCAAGCTAAGGAAGGCCTTGCATGGTCTTAAGCAAGCTCCCAGAGTTTGGTATGACAAGATTGATGGCTTTCTTAAAAGCCTAGGATTTCAGAAAAGTGATGCTGATGCAAATATATACTTCAAGGTAAGAGGTAACCAACCCGTTATACTAATCATGTATGTTGATGATCTCTTTATAACAAGATATGAAGGGCTAATATCCTGGTTTAAGAGGGAGATAACCTTAGAATTCGAGATGAAAGACTTAGGCTTGATGCATTACTTCCTAGGATTGGAAGTGTGGCAAAGACATGGCGAGATATTTCTGGCACAAGGAAAATACACAGTCGATGTACTAAAGTGGTTTGGTATGATGGATTTAAAATCCATGTCTACTATGATGGTTACCAACCTAAAGAAGCTGCATGATTCTGATACAGGTTCAGATTTGGTGGATCCCACCATGTATAGGCAACTGATTAGATCATTGATGTACATGATCCACACTAGGCCAGATATATGCTATGCAGTGATTGCAATGAGTCAGTTCATGACTGAACCGAGATAGAGACACTAGGTGGCAACAAAGCATATCTTGAGATATCTTAGAGGGACCATTACTTATGGTCTGAGATATACATCTAGTGGTGGTTTAATTTTGCATGGGTATGCAGATGCAGACTGGGTAGGAAGCCCAGTGGATCGGAAGAGTACTTTCAGATACTACTTCAGTTTAGGATCCACTATGATCTCTTGGTCAAGCTGAAAGTAGGGATCCATTGCACATAGTACAATAGAGGTTGAGTACATTGCATCAAGTGATGCTAGCAAGGAAGCAAAATGGCTCCGAAAATTGGTTTCTGGGTTGTTTGGTGACAAGCTCGAGACGACAGTGGTTCACTGTGATAATCAAAGTTGCATAAAATTTACAGAGAACTCAGTATTTCATGACAGGTCAAAACATATTGACATGAGGTACCACTACATCCGAGACATGGTCCAGAGAAAAACTGTAAAGTTACAGTACATAGCCACGAGCGAGCATGTAGCTGATATCCTAACCAAGCCTTTGACCTCGAGACAATTTGTATCGCTGAGGGGCAAGCTTAGTGTGGCTAAGAATGACTCCCTCGCTGAGAGGGAGTGTTAAATTTGGCAGCATCGACAATCATTCTCCAATGAGAGGCCATATGGGCCACCCCGAGGCTAGATAGGGATATTTGGAGAATCAACCAATGTTGTGAGGTATTGACAAAATCCAGGGGGAATAGATAACCTCTGTGAGTCAAACCAAAAGTTAGGATGAATGAGATGCTATGTGAGTCCAATGCAAAATTCAGGGGGAATGTACAACCTCTGTGAGCATAGACAGACTAGTGCAAAAGTCAGGGGGAACATACAACCTCTGTGAGCATAGACAAACTAGTGAAAAAGTCAGGGGGAACATACAACCTCTGTGAGCCTAGTCAAACCTTGTGAGCCATGAGAAAAAGTCAAGGTATCTAGAAAAAGTTAGGTTGAATCTAAAATTCCTATGATCTAGAAACAAACGATATTCCTAATATTGTAAATGATGTAATTGTATTGATCTAGTGCGTTGGCATGTGTAAACATTATCAACCATGAATATAATTTCGAATTTCCTTGTCAAGAGTTGTAACTAAAGTCTTGAGTCTAGTTCTATTTTAGAACTAAAGTGTAATGTTGAGTTGCAACTAAAGTCTTGAGTCTAGTTCTATTTTTAGTAATGTTGAGTTGCAACTAAAGTCTTGAGTCTAGAACTAAA
>JZKD02S1910420.1:317837-335410 GCA_000966675.3 Picea glauca
AGCATTTCTCTGATATACTTGGTTTGAGAAATAAAAATTCCTTGGTTGCTTTGACGTATCTAAAGTCCCAGAAAGAAGGATAGTTCTCCAAGTAATGACATTTCAAATTCATTTTACATATCTTTTGCAAATTTATGGCTTAACCTGTCATCATCACTACCAAAAATAATATCAACATAAACTTCAATTCATAAAATATTACCTTCACTTACCTTGATGTAGAGGTTGTTATCTGCACTTCCTTTTCTGAACCTTTTCTGCTGCAGATACTTATCTAGTCTAGAGTACCATGCTCTAGGAGCCTCGTTTAGACCATACATGGCCTTCTTTAATTTACACACATAATCTGTGTTCTCTAATAACTAAAATCCTTCTGGTTGTTCAATGTAGACTTCTTCTTCAAGTTCCCCATTTAGAAAAGATGATTTTACATCCATATGATATACTTTAACATTTTTAGAGCATGCATAAGCTAAAAGAAAACATATTGCTTCCATTCTGGTAATTGGGGAAAATGTCTCTTCAAAGTCAATTCCTTCAATTTGTGCATATCCTTTACATACCAATCTAGCTTTGTTCCTTGTCACCCGTCCATCTTCATTCAATTTATTCCTTAAAACCCATTTTGTGATGATCACATTCTTATTCTTTGGTCTTGGAACCAATTCCCAAGTGTCATTTTTCTCTATTTGATCCAATTCTTCATCCATGGCCTTATTCCAAAATTCATCCTTACTAGATTCTTCAAAATAGTTTGGTTCAATTGTAGATAAGAGTGTCATGTATGTTTGTTCTGGTGAACAATTTTTTCTTCTAGTCTCAACTCCTGCATCTTTGTTCCCGATAATTTGATCTGAAGGATGATTCTTTTGTACTCGTTTACTGGGTGTCTTTGGAGACACTTGTTGAACTTTCTCTTCTGCTTCTATCAGATTCTCTTCATCTTCCTCTTCTACTTATTTTTCATCTTCTTCTTCAAAAATTTGTTCCATTGATTTGTTTTCTTCTTCCTTTGATTTTGGTCTTCTTGTTTCATCAATTGTTATGTTGATTCTTTCCACAACTTTGTTTAATCTTAGATTGTAACACTTGTATGATTTCCTTGTACTTGATTAACCAACAAGTATTCCTTTGTCCATGCGAGAGTCAAACTTTCTCATTCTGCCATCTTCTCTTTTGATGTAGCATTTGCTTCCAAAAACTCTGAAGTTCTTCACATTTGTTGGTCTTCCTTTCCATAGCTCGTAGGGAGTTTTATCAGTGTTGTTTCTGAGCATTACTCTGTTTTGAATGTGAGCTGTTGTATGCACTGCCTGTGTCCAAAATATATCTGTCAATTTGTAATCCATTATCATTGTTTGAGTTATTTCTTGTACTGTCATGTTCTTTCTTTCAACAACTCCATTCTGTTGAGGTGTCATAGCAACGAAGAATTTCCTTTTTATTCCATGACTGCTGTAGTAGTCCATAAATTTATTTGAAGTGAACTCTCATCCATTATCAGATCTCAAGCATTTAATTCTTGAATCCATCTCATTTTCAACCATTTCCTTGTAGATCTTGAAGTTTTAAAAATATTTTGACTTGTTCTTGAGAAAGAAAACTGCAGTCATTCTTGTATAATCATCAACTAATAACATAAAGTGTCTCTCACCTTTTAAGCCCTTTGTTGTAGTTGGTCCAACTAGATCATTATGCACAATTTCCAGTGTTTTTTTTGTTGAATATTCCTTTGATTTGAGCTTTGTCTTTGTTTTCTTTCCTTGTTGACAATGCTTGAATAAAGTGTTGGTTGGTTTCGTGATCTAGGGAATTTCTCTGACTGCTTCTCTTTTTCTGATTTTGACAAGGTTATCAAAGTGCATGTGACCCATTCTTCTATGCCATAGCCAACTTTCATCTTCCTTTCCTAGAAAACACTTTTGATTTCCAATTTCACTTAACACATATATGTTGTTTGAAGTTCTTGCAGCTGTACCGACCAATTTCCCTGAACCTTCTCTTCTTATCTCACACTTTTGTGAATTGAAAGTAACTTTATGACCCTGGTCACATATTTTATTCACACTTAGAAGATTATGTTTCATATCTTCTACCAGTAGAACATTTTATGCCTTTTCATTCTTGTTCACAATTCAGACTGTGCCTTCTCCAATGATTTTGGCTAAATTATCATTTCTGAAGGAGACTGGTCCATTTCTTTCCTTTCACAATGTAAGAAATTTTTCTTTATCGCGTGTCATGTGTTTTGAACACCCACTTTCAACATACCAACCATGTTTCTTCTGCTTAGCTTGTAGAGCGATTGTGCATTCTTCATTGCTATACTGATCTTTCTTTCTTATCCATGTCATTTTCTAAGGTTCTTGTCTGTGACTGTTGTTATTCTGTTGAGGTTCTTTAGGAGGGACTGCCATTCTGCAATCTTTGGCCATGTGTCCAAAGTTGTTACATTTGTAACATTCCACTTCAATGCTCAAGGATTTAAACTTGTTGTAAATTCTTCTTTGTGTTTCACTAGGTCTTCTTGAATAACCCCTTTGTGTCTAACTTTCAAAGTTGTTATTGTTCATGTTGTTAGTTCTGCAATTTATAGCTTTATGTCCAAAATTATTACATGCATAACATAAACCAAAAAATATAGTTTGATACCTGGAAGTTGAATATATTTTGAAAGGAGGTACTCTTATGAACCCTTCTTCTTCTTGAGGCCCATCTGTCTGTTGTTGATTCTGAAATATGAATCTTCTCAGTGGAGGAGTGTCCCTGTAATCTTCCTTGTATATCTTCTTGTCCCCTTTTATTGTTTCTGCAGAACTGTTTGGATTTGTTTCTTTCTCTGTTGTTTTGGAGCTTGATCCCTTTTTCTGTCTGAATGTATCTAAGTCTAGACTTGTCAAGATGAGATTTTTGACTACTGATAATGTCATCCAAAACTTTTGAGCTATTCTGCATATTTTTATTTTGAATATCCTTTCTTAATGCGACAATCTTTGCTTCCAAGTTTCCGATGATCCTGTCCTTTTCTTCTAGCTGTTCTTTGAGTGTTTCTTCAATTATTTTATCCTCTTCTATTTGAACTTTCAATTTTGTGATCATTTTTTCTAGTTCTTGAGTGTCTTCCTTTTTTTATAGTTCTGCTTGTAGTTTCATGTTGTTCTTCTTTTCTCTTCTGATAACTTCTATGGAATGCATTAATTCTTCTTGAAAGTCAACTTCCTCCTCTTCAATTTCTTCTTTGACTTCTTCTTCCGCTTCTTCATGTTCTTCTTCGGATTCTTCTTTGTCAGAGTCTTTTATTGCCATAAATAGAACTCTTCCTGTTTCACTGTCACTGACTTCATCTTCATCTGATGATGAGATGTCTTCTTTGATGCGTAAGATTTTCTTGAAATGTTTCTTTGTAGTTCTTTTGCCTTTATATGTGTATTTTCCTTTTGAGTAACCTTCATCATTTCTCCTTTTCTTATGAGGAAATTTGTTAGAAAAATGACCAATACCATCACAATTAAAACAAATTAAAGGAATCTTACCTCTATACCTACCGTTGGTTCCCTTGTTCAGGATTTTGATGAAGTTGGCCACTTCTTCATCATATTCTGAGATATCACTGCTACTGCTATATTCTTCTTGTTACTTTTTCTTTTGATTTGATCTTTTGGATGCTTTGAAGGTTGCTTATTTTACATCTGGGTTTTCTTGTTCAGTTCTCATCTCATATGCTGTGAAGATTCCATGCAGTCCATCCATGCTTATTGAGTTTAGATCCAATCTTTCTTCTAGTGTTGATATCTTAGGGTTGAATCTCATAGGAAGAGATCTTAGTACCTTTTGAACAATTACAGATTCTTCGATTTCTTCTCCCAATCCTATGATAACATTCACTGTTTCATCGACTCGTAAGAAGTAGGCTGTGATATCTTCATCTTCCTTCATTTTTAGTTGTTTGAATTGACCTTTGTAAGTTTGAAGCTTCACTGCTTTTAATTTTGAATCTCCTTCATAAATATTTCGAAGCTTGTCCCAAATCTCTTTAGCAGATTTACAATGTGCAACTTTGGTGAATACTGTATCATTGAGACCATTCAAAAGTGCATTTTTGGATTTGGAATTATTCTCACTGAGTTTCACTGCTTTGTCATTTGTTGGTGGAACTGTTGGTGCTGTGTATCCATCTACAATTGATTTCCAAACTTGAAATCCCGGTGCCTATATATATGTCTTCATCCTTATGCTCCAAAAAACATACTTTTGTACATCAAACTTTAGTATTCCATTTTTATATGAGTTGGTACTCTCCATGATCTACCTTTCAGTGGTTAAAATTATTTCTGAAGGAACCTGATCTGATACCAATTGTTGGATTACTGAGAGGGTGGGTGAATCAATAATAATGTAATTATAATCCTTTTTCTTCAAATTTTATATCAATGTAGAATTATTCTCCAATAATCAGCAACCAGACTGGAGGCTTCATTGATTTTGAACAAATACTTGATTGTACTTTCGGGATGGTCGGGCATGAGGGCAAGAGACAAACTACAGAGGGTCCAACTTAGGCTTGGTAAAAAATTCCCTTGGACAATAGCACGACAAATGATGAGACTCAGGCAACATGGTATTGACATAAGTTCATGATGTAGGAGGCAACACAAACTCTCCATATGTTTGGAAGAATAACCAAATGGAGGAGGACACAACTCTATGTAGTGAGAACAACTTCCTAAGGTCATATTAAATCCCAGAGCTTGACAAACAAACAAAAGGATGTGCTTTGTCCAAGGGAAACTCATTATGCTGCCAATAAAAAGAAAATACTTTTCCCTTCCTCTTTTTGGGGTATATTTGATTCTTTTGTCTTTTTCAATAATGTTGGAAAGCTTGAAAAAGAATAAAAGAATGCTACGTTACAAAGGAGGATCGAGTGTCGCAAACATACTAGTTCCAAGCACATGGAACATAGGGATGCTCAAGGCAAAGGGACATATGCAAGAAAAGGACACTCAGGAAAAATCCTTCAGGGGCCAAAGGTGTCAAGACGCAGAGGCAAAGTGCTACAGGGCTTGTGTATAAGGCATGCTTCAGATGGTTCAGTGGAGAGCAACATGGAGTCGACATTTAGACCAAAGACGCAGGTATGAAAACATGGTTAACAAAACACACAATGGTAGCATCCTTCGATGTACTTTTAACGAGCCCAGAGAAGGTAAGCTCGATGATTTTTCATATTTAGAGAGTCTGAAAAAATGTAAAAGGAGACTCCATTGGGGTACCTTTTTCGAAGATATTCTATTCGTCTCGAAAAAGGGGTAAACTAGAACTGACCAAACGTCTATTCAAAACCATTTTAACGAGTGTGATAAAGACAAGATCACTTGACAATTTTTTCATTTTTAAGGAGTTCGAAAAAATCTTAACTATGGACTCTGTCATAAATGTTCTTCTAGACCATTTTAATGAGTGTGAAAGAATAAGGTCACTCAACGATCTTTTCAATTTTAGGGAGTCTGAAAAGAGCTTAACTATGGACTCCGCGGGAGTGCCTTTTTCGTAAATTTAGTCCCTCAGGCTTGAAAAAGGGTTAAAATTATACCTGAGAGTACTCTTCTAGAGAACCAAGGATTTTAGAGTATACCTTTATTCATATAGTTGACCATCTAGACTGAAAAAGGGGTAAACTACCGTCGGACAGACGTGACTTCAAATTTCAGTTTAGCGAGCGTGAAGGTCAAAAAGATCGCTTGACAATATTTTCACATTTAGAGGATCTGAAAAGAGCTTAAAAGAAGACCCATTGGGGGCTACGACTCATGTATGAAACTGGTTCAGGTAGAGCCTGCTGCTAGGATCAAACCAAGAGTCTCTTCGATAGTCAAATTGGAAAGAATCCCAAAAGGGAAGAAAACACAAACCACAGTGAAAGTCCTCCCGCGATATAGAAATAGTAGTCATGGCTTCAAGGATAGCCTCATCTGAAGGCAATTCAAAATTTGATAAATCACACAAATGAGGGTCGACAGCCCCAAAGGGTGAAGTAAACTAACCATACTCCATATGATGATGGAGGTTCTGTCCAGGACTGGCAGAGTCTATCAACGAAGAACAACAAGCACGAGGGCTTGAGGATTTACAAACAATGAGATCAGACTCAGAAGGATACTCAAGCCCACTTGGACCAAGAGGGAGAAGCAAGGGCTCCCATGCCCCCATTGGAGAAAACAATGGATCAATTGTTGATTCCAAGTCTCGATAAGGAAAACATGATTTCACAGGTTCCTTCTCATAAGCAATTGAATACTGAGGATAAGAATCCACATAATTAACCTGTGGTGGGGTGGAGTCTACACGAACACTAGGAAAATATAAAGGGGAAGCCTGAATTAATGCTAAATTATGATGGTGATTATCATATTCCAACTGGTCAATAGTGACAATGCTTCCATTGTGAGGGAAATGCATCACTCAGAAGAGCGTAGATACCACAACGTTCATAGCATATACATAATCACGCCCGAGAAGCATATTGAAATCTAATGGGCCTTGCACCACTATAACATCGACATGGACAATATTCCCACCTAACGAGATAGGAAATTGAGGAATAAACCCCAAATATTCACTAGGAGATCTGTCAAAATCCAACAGCTCATGGGAAGCAGACACAAGCTCGGGAGATCCCAAGACTTTCCAAACCGAGGAGGATAAAATATTTGCAGAGGATCCTTCATCCACGATACATTGATAAATGTTTGTTGAATTAACTTCAACACTTATTTGAAAAGGTGCAGAAGAAGGAAGATGATGCTCAACAAGATCATTCCAATCAAAGGAAACCATCCTAGGGCTTGGAGGGGGTGTGCTCGGAATGAGCGGAATGCCCCCTTGTTTTGAAAATACAGAACCAAAAATGATAAAAACATAGTTAGTAGACACGTTACTCCCCAAAATAAGAGTGGGATCATCCGATGATTGCATTGGCATGACCACTTTCACAACCAATGGCTAAATAGGTTGTGAGACTACATGGTCTAAAGGCACCTGACCCCCCAAAAGAGGAGTGGGATCAGCCAATGACTGCATCGACATGACCACTTTCGCAACCAATAACTGAATAGTCTACGAGACTACAAGGTCTAAAGGCACCTCACCCCCCAAAAGACAAGTGGGATTAGCCGATGAATGCATCAACGTGACCACTTTCTCAACCAATGGTTGAATAGACTGTGAGGAAAGTGCAGAAGACTCAGAATCAGAAGAGCTTATAGATAGGGACCACACTCTTCATACCTCTGGAAGGCCAGGGCACAAATGAGTAAGGTGATCTCCCTTGCAAATATTACAAGGGAACTTAGACTTACATCCTATCTATCTAGGTTTCTCAACAGAATCAATGCCCCTAGCATGACTATCAGTGGTTGGTTGCACATCTCCAACACGACTTGCAGAGGTTAGTGATGGGTCGATAACATGACTTGCAGAGGCTACAGACCTATTACCAGTATGACTAGCAGGGATTGGACTTTTTCCCCCAGCATGACTTGTAGAGGGTGGGTTCTTGCCCCCAATATAACTTGCAGAGGTTGGGTGCTAGTCTTCAATGTTACTTGCAGAGGTTGTTGACCTATCTCCAACATGACTCACAGAGGTTGGTGATTTCTTCTTTCTATTTTGTTTAGACTTTTGGTTACTAGTAACTATACTTTCACCAGAGGCAAGAGAAGGAGGAGGATAAGACTTTGCTAATGAAGAAAAATCAACATGGTGCCCATGACTTAAGGTACTTAACTGAGAAGTGTCAATAGCATTCAGGACATTTGGAATGGTACCCAACCAAACCAGTAGTCCCACATTCAACCTAGGAATGTACAAAGTGGCCATCAAAGGGACACCAACGTTTTCGAAGAAGGGAAAAGCACACGAATCCCCTTGTGAAGGGGCTCCTTGGTTGGTATCATTGGGAACTTTAGTCATGAAGATCCTATGCATAGGTTCTCCCATTGCAGGATCGTTCAAGTCCGTAAAAGTCTCACACACTGACTCTGAAGAACCAGTGTTATCAAAACAATCCCTATAAAGAGGCGGCTCCACGTTTCTAAGAGGAAGACTGAAAAGTCCTCACGACCACTGGAGTCGGCGGTATACCACCCTAGGTCAGAGACCCAAAGAAATGAATGACTAACTCATTATGGAAAAATAGGGAGCACATAGCACACACTAAAAGTTCCTAAAGGAAAATCAAGCAAACGACTAACTAGTTGGAAGAACAATTACACCAACCAACACTAGAGAAACTTATCAGTGCAAGTGAAACTCGAATATGGAAGCACCCTCCAGGTATACTCTGCAAAGCATGGCCTTATGTCTGCCCTAGGTACTACGGTATACCCCCGCGGTCACCTGTGTAAGTCCCTAAAATAAAGGCAACTAGGTTTCTAGCTCGTGAACAATCACCAGGAGGGTATAGTCGAAAGTTGGGTGGACCACAATGAGCAGGGTATCAAGCCTAAAACATATCAAGGGTATATAAATCAAGTGTTCTGGAAGAAGACTGAAGACATCGAATGGATTCGAGACCCACGAAGCTCTGTGGAAAATGCGATCAACGAAATCCCAAGACAAGTCCTCTATATGTGTTCCCCACTATGCTTGGTCCAACTTTGGAGGGGTTATCTCCACTACCTTTCTGCACGCGACCTCATGTTTAGTCCCTATTTTAGAGGGGGGTCCTGAATAATTTCCACGTTACTGGACTTCTACACTCCTTAGCACAAACTCGTATGCTTGTTTTATAGCCTTGAAGAGTTTCCTCTCCAACCTAAATCAAGGCTCTAGCCTAATCTAGTTGATGTACCCTACAAACATAAAGTCTAGTAAATTTTAATTAGCGTTCCTTTTACTGGATTGGTTTACTCAAAAAGGGTACGGTAGTGCAATTGATTTTGTTAAGACTCTTGTAGAAAAAAGGAATGATAAGAACACTAGAAAATACCGATTATCTTTCTTATTTTCTTTTGAAATGCTCTTAAGATGAGAAGAAAACCCAACACTATGCTAATTTATTTTTCTTTTTCAAATAAAAATGCAAAGCAAATGCCAAGAAAGAAAGAGACCTAACAAGCTAAGTTTTTTATATTTTCTTCCTATCAAAGCAGAAATAACAAAATATTCTAAAAGAAAATTTCAATCTAAAAATAAGTTAAAAAAGATAGGAAACACAAGGAATCTTTCAATGAAAAAACAAGCTATGCTGGAATCCAACCTAGGCTAAAACTGCTATGACAGAGACCACGATTAAATCAAGGAAATCCCTGAGAGTTATAACTCTTGATAAGGAAGAGGATGACTGCCTCTCCTTAAACAAAACTTTTCTCAACAAGCATGCTGCTGACAGTTCAACAACAAGCGTGTGCACACGAGATGTGTAAGGTCGGAGTGCGTGTACACGCATGAAGGCCTTATACAGGCTGTGTGTACCTCTGCAATTCTTCAAAAAATGAAAAAAAAAGGCAATCAAACACTGGCAGAGACTACTGGTATTGAGAACCAGAGTCTCTTGAAGACTCAGAAACTTACTTTGACAGAAAAGAAAAACAATTCAAGGAAAATTTCATAGAACAAAACTAATCTGAGGTGGTACCTAAGCTACAAACTGCAAAAACAGAGACCAAAATGAGATCCAGAAAACCCTTGAGAAGGATCACTTCCGACAGGGGAGAGGATGACTGCCTCTCTAAAAAAAAAAAATTATGAACTTAGACACACGACTGACACTTCATCAACTAGCGTGTGCACGTAGGCTATGTGAAGGTAGGGCACAGGTACACGCATGCAGGCCTTATACAGGCTGCATGTACCTCTGTGACTTCCGTAAAATAAAAAGAAGCCAAGCAAAGAAAGCAGGGACTACTGGTATGGAAGAATAGAATCCCTACTAGCTTAGACTTTTGCAGAAACTCAGAAAAAAGGTGGTGAAACCAATTTAAAACTACCAAAAAAGTATCCCCAGAAAACCCGAGATATCCCCAGTACGATTGCCAATTCTTTTGTGGGTGGGAATCCCTCCTACGAACTTATCATTTTAAGGGCTCTAATCATGCATGCAGAAAATGACCACTTCAAAGGCCTCTACCCTTTCCTATTTTCCCAACAAAAAACCCCACATTCATGAAATACAAAGGTGTAAATGAGATTCAATACTCTACCTTAAGTCCTTCATTTGATGTCGATCCCTTTACTGTCATTCGCTCTTCGATTGCAAGCCTCCTCCCAAATTTGACCTGCATTCACACATGAACAAACAAAAAGCTGCAAACATGCATTTCATATACTAATTGTTGGGTTAGTTGTGACAATATCATAAAATAAACATTCAACTTGAACACATGATATGGTGGGACGGGAAAATTATTCCTTTTTGTATTAATCGTCACAAGAGTAAACTTACAATATGTGGTTGGCACTGCTCCTCGAAACTGGTCCTGGGCTCCTCTTCAACTGTCCTCCAACTGCTTTTCTCTATACTTCTCTTTGCACAAGGATGGCTAAAGGTTGGGACAAGGGAATGCTCAATTGGGTATAGTCTCTTTACTATGATTTTCCTCCTCTAGAATGGGACCCTTACCCCTTCTTTTATAGGCTAGAAGGAGCTAGGTATTTAGTTGAATGATTATCCATGCATGGTCGAAAGGTTTAGTTAACTTACCCAAAATTGTGTGTTCCGTTAGCAACTTTCCATTTTTCGTTCTTTTGTAGGTACACGCGAGCTGTAGTGGGTCAGCTAGAGTGTACACGCAGGTTGTAGTGGAGAAGGGTGCGTGGGCCTTTAAAAAGGGTGTTTTTAAGAAGAGTTGTTCAGTATTGGCTTGGCAAAGAAGGTATATGAAATGGCCTAATGTCAGGTAAGTATGTCTGGTGCAAATTAGGGTTATAACACTAGGGTTTCCTTTCACTTGAAAATTTTCGACCCTCTGTAACTTCTTTCACATAGATCTGTAACATGTCACTGTATCCAGACTGTAACTGTACCCTGTGCATGCATCCTCATACATAACCTCTACTCAAGGAAAGTATGTCTCTCTCTAGTCATTTTCCATATAGGTATGTGTAATCATGAATAATTATAATATCCCTCACATGATATTAGACATCAACCCCTTTCTGATATTCAATTTCTCAATACATCAATAAATACAATATCTCAACCATGTACCATAAAAACTCTTAGCCATATGCCAAGAAATACAAGATGTGCCTCAACAAGAAGTATCAATGATAAATATACCAGCAYTGTATTTMTRTAGATCTGACTTATACAGAAGATCCCATGTAGCCACTAGTCTYTCTAGGGAGAATCCTCAAATCTCCATTGCCATTCCTCATGCATACATCAAAATCCAACTATTCATAGAAATAAGACATACCTTTTGAACCAATGGATGGATCTGATGTATCTGAGCACTCTAGACCCTCCTGGGAGCTTGATCTCAGAATCTGGAACCTCTGCACCTTCATATTCTCAAGTTTCATGGCTTTATCAACATATACTCACCATATACATAGTCAACCCGCGTACATACTCACCCTATACACAGCCATCCCGTGTATACCTTCAATGTATACACACCCTATACACAGACAACCCACGTATGCATTCGAAAATGGGGTTTTCTGTAAATATGAGAGTTTCACCGTCAACCCTTTGTGCTACCTCAAACGTTCGCTACTTCATATGTATCCAAAAGTATTTACAAGAATATTTACACAAGAAAATAGATATACAAAATGTACAAGTGTGTTCTTAATGAGTGAGCTTTGCCTCTTATTTATATCTTCATGTAGCATTACACTTTCCTTATTTTAGGGATTCTTCATTTAAAATAAATTCTTTTGCAAATCACTTTGACCCCTGGGGGCTTCTATAAGACTTATGAGGGGTTCTCCAACTTCGTATGGTCATAACTCTCTAATCGTGAGGAGTTATGTGATGTTCCACATACCACCAAAAATGGCATCACAAGCACTATCTATCTAGGATAATTTCCCTGACTAATTCATTGTCCTTCAACTCATTATTCCAAAATTAAGCATGGGTTCTCTTACTCCGCAAAGCGTCTTCCCATGAGGGATTTCACCATAAGGGGACCACTTTGGAGTTCATCCATATTTACTTCTTATCAACCATGCCGAGACAATAATGAGTCATCTTTACATCAAACAATCCTGGGTCCATTACCCAAACCTTTGTGTTGCGAGGCTTTCTTCAAGGGTTGACATCAATGACAACCAACCTTGATCAACAATGACTACATCCATGATGATACTTTTTACAGGGATCTGTGCAAGATTCACTACCAAATCTTTGATCATGCCAAGACACTTAACTTTTCTGGAATAAAACGAGTATAAGTATTGATAAGGTCTAGTGATTTCGAGGCCCAATTTTTCCATATTAATTTTAGGAATTAAATTATGAGAGGCCCCGGAATCTAGCATGCAGTTGTGAAGTAAGTGGTCATGCATAGTTAATGTAATATAAAACAGAGCAACAAAATCATTAGTATTTTTTATGTGAAGACCAAACATAATCATAGGTCTTTAATCTTGTAGATTGATAACATCCGCGTGACATTCAACATTAGAAAAAATTATCATTTTATCTTTTATAAATTGTATTCTTGGCAAGTTCAAATAGGGGCATGGGGATTTTGATTTTATTTAGTTCATTTTATAAACCGAAACCTCCAGTTGTTTTTTCGATCTCTTTGGTTGGAGCTTGTGCTTCAATATTCTCTATTTTCTTAGTTTGTGTTGCTCTTGTTTCAACTATTTTGGTTCAGGTAGCTTGTGTTTCAATTAGCAGTTTAGTAACAACTGCCTCATTCGCTTTATTTCTCGATAAAATATTTTTCGGTGGGACACTTGTAGGATTTGTTTCTCTGGGCCTTAAATTGTACTTCTGTTGAAGTTCGGTCATTATCACGTTGGTGACTCCTTGATATGCAGATTCTCCCAAATTATTTATACTTTCCTCATTATTAAATAGGGGTTCTAGGTCTAAAGACTTTTCATAATCATGTTTAGTTAAATGAGGCTCTTGGTCATCATCACTAAGGTTGTTTAGATACTCTTCTAACCCCTCATAGTTTTGCATATCATCCCTTTGCATAAAGTTTTCCATTTTAAGCGGAGCTTGGATTTTTTGATATTCATTTTTCACTTGTCTCTGTTGTGTCTGGGGTTTATGATTTCTCCTGAACTGATTTGTAGCAGATGGATCAGGTTTGTCTTTGTATGGTTCCATTCTATATATTTTGTTTGAAAAATCTTTGATTATCTTAGCCATATCATCCATTTTTTCTTCTACAGACTTTCCAGATCTGGAGGGTCCTACTTGTTCCCTGAAATTTTTAGGCTCTTTGGTTCCTGTCTCAACCTTGGCTTTTAATTTACCAGATACCATCATATTTGATTCAATTTCTATGGAATCCTCTTGCATTCCTACCAGAGTGGCAGATCTTATTTCTCTTAAGAGTAGGTCAAAGTTGGGTTCAAAAGCCCCTGTGAAAGTTACCTTTGTTGTAGGTTGAGAGGGTTTAACTTTGGCTGGGATCTTATGGTATAGTTTGTTGAACCTATGAGTAAATTCGAGAACCGACTCAGAATTCCTTTTTCTTAGAGCTCTAAATTTAGTCAAATAATAAAGATGGTCTTTCTTTTCTCCCCACTGTCTTAAAAATGCATTTTCTAGATCATCATATGATCGTAGGTATCCTACCAAGAGTCCTTGAAACTAGGTTCTTACTTGTCCTTCGAAGGTTTTCACTAAAAACCTTGAGTAGACATCTTCATGCTCAATGCCAAGGATATCAACAAACTGATCGAAAAAGGCTATGTGCTCTGTTGCGGTCAAATCTCCTTCTCCTGTAAATTTTGGTAAGTTCTTCATATAATTTTCTAGAAAATCATGAAGGACAACATGAAGGAGCAAGGGAGCATGTCTGGCCGCTACCTTGGAAAAAATTATAGGGGGTGGGGGTTGTCCTTGACCTTTTCCACCTGATCCTCCTCCTTCGGCACCACCTCCTCCAGAAGTAGCCATTGGAAGTATAGGGGATGGACTTTGTGAAAAAAAGGGTTTTCAAAAACTTCGAGGGATCAAATTAGTGACCTTTCAACTTCTTCGGGATGTGGCGAAGGAAATTCCAGAAAAGGTCGTTAGGAGATGCAAATTCTAGAAGAGGAGGAAAAGGAAAGTGTGGACTGGTTTCCTTGGACTTACAAGATGTATAAATAGGAGAACCGATATGGGATGAATCTAGGTATAAAATGTGTTCTTCAGGGTTTCGTAGAACTAAAACCTTTACCTCGGGCAAGGATGAGGTTTCCAGAGTATTAATGATAATGGGTAAAGATGATGATATTTTGTTCTGACCGTTAGGAGTATCAGTCAAGTCAATCAAAATATTTATTTTGGGTACAATTACCTCCAGGTTCTCAAACCTAACCTTGGGTTTAATAGTTGATGCCTCCACAAAGGGTGCTTGTTTAAAATTTTCTTCAGGGGTTAGTTCTTTAACCAGAGCCTTAGTATTGACTTATGCAACTTTGGGTTGGTATATTTTACCTGCCGATGCGGTAGTCGATTTGAGGTATCCCTTTGGTTTCAACAACCTTTTGGGATATGATACATGTGTGGTCTACTTATCGTCTAGATTCTTTCTGGTATTCTTTCACCCAAATTCCATTTTATCTGTGTTGGAGTCGCCAAGTGAAAGATAAAAATAGCCTTATTTTGTGTATTCAAACTTTGTTCACTATCAAAGATAGAATCTTACCTTGTCGTTTTCTCAAGGAAAAATAACTTCGTATCTCTGTCCCCGACAATGACACCAAAAATATATTGTTCCAGAGATTAAACTTAAAGCTCAAAGAGTAATGTCAGGCATCAGGAAAGTTTAAAGAGAGTGTTTTTTAAAATCTATTTTTCTACCTTAGTTATATGAGAAAAATAACTTAAATGAAATTAACAGTATGCAGCACATAGGCCGTATTTCATGTCTGATTCAAAATTGTAATATCGAATGATGTGAGAGAAAAATACGAAACTATTAAACAAAGCAAGGCATCAATTTCTGAAGAGTCTCACCTTGTTGAAGTGGAAGAAAATATATAATGTAACCTTGAATAAAGTATAAGATACAGTAATCCACATAGCTCGTGGGTCTTGATTTACTCACAATAAATGTAGAGGAAAAATTGCTTACTTAACAAATTACTGATGTAATGTGATTACAATAGTTGTTGTACTAAATTAATATCAAACATTTATCAAGGAATCTCTTAAAGGATTATTGAGATATGGAAAAACAAAATAAACACATAACCCAAACTGAACAAAATTTGGAATCTTTGTCTACACTTGTATTAATAATCAATAAGGAGAGTTTTCTCTATTACATTCGGCAAGAAGAAACTATTAATAGATATTCAATCTATGTATTTATAAAAAACTGTCACAAATCAAATGGTTGGACTTCTCATAATTTAAAATAGTAAATATTTGAAATAATAAAACATAACATAGAGAATGATGAGCTTCATTGGCACTCTCTTCGTCTATTGGCCGAAACACTTCCCTTTCTCATTCCTTTAGGCCAGACATATCTGTCGTATGATCTTCTTGATACTTTGGCACAATATTTCATACATTCTTTGTTTGCTTCCTCTGTCCATCAAATATGTTAATAGCATGCGCATGTTATTTACTTGTTTCCGGATGTGCTTGTTTTCCCATATTCAATACATAGGATGCATTTGCTCACTAATTTCACCACCAACCTTGAAGTTTCAATTGCTTCATTCACCTTGAAAGTGTATAACTTCCTCTCTACTTGAGGAAAATTTTCTTGTATCCTTTTCTCTTCTTGAGATATGACCTGCAATTGCAAGCTTGGGTTTACTATTCATTTATTTATTTGAAGAAGATCAATCTGGTTCATTTTCTGAATGGCTGTCAAAGCTTCTTCTTTGATTGTTATGGAATTATATTAGTTATTTGCTATATCAATTTAACCCAGGGATTTGGAGATATCATTTCCTTCAAAATCAATTAGTCCTTTTCCTAGTGATGACAACGCTTCTAGACAAGCTTCATTCACCTCTCTGGAAAATCTTTTGCTTTCTACTAGATTTGTTTCCCATGACTTTCAAGCCATATCACCTCTTATTTGTTTAGAAAGAGAAAGCCAAGGAACATCCATGACATCATCCTTTGGTACCAATAAGACAACCTCTTGAAACTTAACTCGAGCTGAGAAAACTTCTCTTTATTTGATGTAGATGTCTTTCAGGGAAAGATCTATTGCCTAGTAGCAATTGTGAATGGCATCAACCTTTATAAAAAGATCTTGTTGGGCCTTTTCCAGTTTTTCATTTATTTCTAGTGCTTGAGTTTGGAAGGATGAGATATCCACTGAGGTAACTTTGGTCAACTCCAACCTAGCTTGAAATTGTTTTATTAGTTCAACATGTTGGGTGATCAATCCTTGATTGAACTGTGAATTCCTTTGGAGCTCATCAAAGTTGTCCTAGAGTTGTTGAATTTGTTGTTTATCATTTGCTCTGATCTGCTCGAATTCTTGACTCATTCTGTTCTGGACAATTTACTCAGTTGTGTGCATTTTCTTTTGAAGTTTCTCTACCAACATGCACTTATGTTGCTGTTGTTCAACCAAAATTTCCACATACCATTGATTAGCAAGGGCGAAAGAGCCCAATGAACTTGCAACTTCCTTTGCAAATTCTGTATCATCTCGATTCTGTCCATCATACACCATTCTTTTCCTTTTGACTATCACTCCATATTTCTGATGTGTTTCTCATTTGACGATGGTCCTCCATTTATTTTTGAAGAATAAGTCTGAAGGAGGCATCTCTTCGGGGGAAATTGGGGTGAGATCACCTATAAAAATGACTTCGGGACTAGTATTTCGGAAACTTGACTGCAACGGTGTTAATGAAGTAATAGGGGTACCTATCTCTATGGATGGTTGTTTCTCATTGTTGGGTCCCAACAACTCCCCCTAAATGTTTACAAAATTTAAAGGGCCCCCATTAGAATATTGATAATTATAATGAGCTACAAAATCAACCTTTTCAAATAGTTCCATACCTTGGCTTGCTTTGAGACAAACTTAAGACATTCACTATAGTATGAGACATTCATTACAAGAGTATATGTCAAAATTTAGAAACGAGCATAGAAATCTCAATTTAAACAAAAACGTTATTTTTTATCCACTGTTTACTTTCATTTAAATTATGATTATGTGTTATTTCTTTTGCTCATTAGCAAGTTTGAATATTTTTAATAATGGGTTCAATACTTCATCAAATAATATCTTGGTTGGTTTCTCATTTTCATGAAATCATTTGGTGATATTAATTATTATTATTATTATTTTTTTTCATTTTGCATCTCATTTCAAAATAATAATAATAAAAGAATTATCTATCATTTGTTTGATTTTGTAAAAAACCAAAATTAATATTTTTCTCTTCTCCATTAACTTGAA